>CM077805.1:9069182-9286774 GCA_039737535.1 Lagodon rhomboides
TCAAGGGTTAAACAAATGTGAAAGTGGTCACATTTTTACTGTGTACTTTTTCACTGTGGAAATATTAGTTCTTTGACTGCTGAACAACAGTTTCTCTTTTTACCAGAAGAACTCGACAACTCAAGAGCATTATCTTATCCATGAGGTGTGTCTGCAGCGCCTCTATAACACAGGCTAACTTTATTGTTTTTGACATTTTACTCCTTCACTAAAGGGTGGGGCACCGTTATCTACAGTGCTACATTGAGGTTACACTTTGAAAAGAATGAGAATGTGACAGAATATAATAATAATTATAATAATAATATATAATATATCGGTTTTATATAGCGCTTTTCTAGACACTCAAAGACGCTTTTACAAAAGAACACAAAGACACAAACACATACAGATACTCAAAAACAACAAACAAAAAAACAAAAAAGAAAGAGAAAGAGAGAGGGTGGAAAATGATTTGTCAGGTGTTGTAAGTGATGTTGAAGAGATGGGTTTTGAGATGACTTTTGAAGGACGGCAGTGAATCAGAGTTAGTTATATAAATTTAACGTTTTTTTATTTCGATTTTTTATTTAATTTTTATTTAATTTTATTTGAATTTTAATTGAAGTGTAATTGATTGTGGGATCCTGTCCACCAGGAGAAAACCCACAACTTGTCTCAAGTCATTTTTTTTGGGCAATTCAAGTTGAGACAGTGGACAGAAACTCAGCTGTGTTTTTTCAATGAAATATTTATTTCATTTTATTTATTTCATGAAATATTTATATCATTGGGAGAGAATCCTGAACCACTGTCAACTAATTGCCAAGAATGTTTCTCAGTTTTTTTGAGATGGGGTGAGTCAGATGGAGGGGGGTGTTTTGCAGCAGACAATCCGTCGTCTCTTTCTTGCTCGCCTTCAGTTTCGTGCGCAGCTCCTCCAGTTCTTTGTTTTGTTCCTCCACCTGCTCTACACTCGTCTTCCAGCTCTGTTCTTTGACCTCCAGCTGGCTGAACTTCTTCTGCAGAGCTTCATATTTTGCCTGCCAAGCCTGGTCGCTCTGGAGAAATTCAGCTTTGTTGTCTGTCAGCTGGTTTGTGGCCTCCGTGAGCTTGTTAGAGAGACCCATCTTCTCCTTCATGAGAATGTGACAGAATATAAATTCAACATTTTTTATTTGAATTTTAATTGATTGTGGGATCCTGTCCACCAGGAGAAAACCCACAACTTGTCTCAAGTCATTTTTTTTGAGCAATTTTTTTTTCTGCAGAGCTTCATATTTTGCCTGCCAAGCCTGGTCGCTCTGGAGAAATTCAGCTTTGTTGTCTGTCAGCTGGTTTGTGGCCTCCGTGAGCTTGTTAGAGAGACCCATCTTCTCCGTCATGAGAATGTGACAGAATATAAATTTAACATTTTTTATTTAAATTTTAATTGATTGTGGGATCCTGTCCACCAGGAGAAAACCCACAATTTGTCTCAAATCATTTTTTTGGGCAATTCAAGTTGAGACAGTGGACAGAAACTCAGCTGTGTTTTTTCAATTAAATATTTCTTTCATTTTATTTGAATTTTAATTGAAGTGTAATTGATTGTGGGATCCTGTCCACCAGGAGAAAACCCACAACTTGTCTCAAGTCATTTTTTTTGAGCAATTTTTTTTTCTGCAGAGCTTCATATTTTGCCTGCCAAGCCTGGTCGCTCTGGAGAAATTCAGCTTTGTTGTCTGTCAGCTGGTTTGTGGCCTCCGTGAGCTTGTTAGAGAGACCCATCTTCTCCTTCATGAGAATGTGACAGAATATAAATTCAACATTTTTTATTTGAATTTTAATTGATTGTGGGATCCTGTCCACCAGGAGAAAACCCACAATTTGTCTCAAGTCATATTTTTTGGGGCAATTCAAGTTGAGACAGTGGACAGAAACTCAGCTGTGTTTTTTCAATGAAATATTTATTTCATTTTATTTATTTCATGAAATATTTATATCATTGGGAGAGAATCCTGAACCACTGTCAACTAATTGCCAAGAATGTTTCTCAGTTTTTTTGAGATGGGGTGAGTCAGATGGAGGGGGGTGTTTTGCAGCAGACAATCCGTCGTCTCTTTCTTGCTCGCCTTCAGTTTCGTGCGCAGCTCCTCCAGTTCTTTGTTTTGTTCCTCCACCTGCTCTACACTCGTCTTCCAGCTCTGTTCTTTGACCTCCAGCTGGCTGAACTTCTTCTGCAGAGCTTCATATTTTGCCTGCCAAGCCTGGTCGCTCTGGAGAAATTCAGCTTTGTTGTCTGTCAGCTGGTTTGTGGCCTCCGTGAGCTTGTTAGAGAGACCCATCTTCTCCTTCATGAGAATGTGACAGAATATAAATTTAACATTTTTTATTTGAATTTTAATTGATTGTGGGATCCTGTCCACCAGGAGAAAACCCACAATTTGTCTCAAGTCATTTTTTTGGGGCAATTCAAGTTGAGACAGTGGACAGAAACTCAGCTGTGTTTTTTCAATTAAATATTTATTTCATTTTATTTATTTCATGAAATATTTATGTTGGGAGAGAATCCTGAACCACTGTCAACTAATTGCCAAGAATGTTTCTCAGTTTTTTTGAGATGGGGTGAGTCAGATGGAGGGGGTGTTTTGCAGCAGACAATCCGTCGTCTCTTTCTTGCTCGCCTTCAGTTTCGTGCGCAGCTCCTCCAGTTCTTTGTTTTGTTCCTCCACCTGCTCTACACTCGTCTTCCAGCTCTGTTCTTTGACCTCCAGCTGGCTGAACTTCTTCTGCAGAGCTTCATATTTTGCCTGCCAAGCCTGGTCGCTCTGGAGAAATTCAGCTTTGTTGTCTGTCAGCTGGTTTGTGGCCTCCGTGAGCTTGTTAGAGAGACCCATCTTCTCCTTCATGAGAATGTGACAGAATATAAATTTAACATTTTTTATTTGAATTTTAATTGATTGTGGGATCCTGTCCACCAGGAGAAAACCCACAATTTGTCTCAAGTCATTTTTTTTGGGGCAATTCAAGTTGAGACAGTGGACAGAAACTCAGCTGTGTTTTTTCAATTAAATATTTATTTCATTTTATTTGAATTTTAATTGAAGTGTAATTGATTGTGGGATCCTGTCCACCAGGAGAAAACCCACAACTTGTCTCAAGTCATTTTTTTTGAGCAATTTTTTTTTCTGCAGAGCTTCATATTTTGCCTGCCAAGCCTGGTCGCTCTGGAGAAATTCAGCTTTGTTGTCTGTCAGCTGGTTTGTGGCCTCCGTGAGCTTGTTAGTGAGACCCATCTTCTCCTTCATGAGAATGTGACAGAATATATATTCAACATTTTTTATTTGAATTTTAATTGATTGTGGGATCCTGTCCACCAGGAGAAAACCCACAATTTGTCTCAAGTCATATTTTTTGGGGCAATTCAAGTTGAGACAGTGGACAGAAACTCAGCTGTGTTTTTTCAATTAAATATTTATTTCATTTTATTTATTTCATGAAATATTTATTTCATTGGGAGAGAATCCTGAACCACTGTCAACTAATTGCCAAGAATGTTTCTCATTTTTTTTGAGATGGGGTGAGTCAGATGGAGGGGGGGGGTGTTTTGCAGCAGACAATCGGTCGTCTCTTTCTTGCTCGCCTTCAGTTTCGTGCGGAGCTCCTCCAGTTCTTTGTTTTGTTCCTCCACCTGCTCTACACTCGTCTTCCAGCTCTGTTCTTTGACCTCCAGCTGGCTGAACTTCTTCTGCAGAGCTTCATATTTTGTCTGCCAAGCCTGGTCGCTCTGGAGAAATTCAGCTTTGTTGTCTGTCAGCTGGTTTGTGGCCTCCGTGAGCTTGTTAGAGAGACCCATCTTCTCCTTCATGAGAATGTGACAGAACATAAATTTTACATTTTTTATTTGCATTTTAATTGATTGTGGGATCCTGTTCACCAGGAGAAAACCCACAACTTGTCTCAAGTCATTTTTTTTGGGCAATTTTTTTTTCTGCAGAGCTTCATATTTTGCCTGCCAAGCCTGGTCGCTCTGGAGAAATTCAGCTTTGTTGTCTGTCAGCTGGTTTGTGGCCTCCGTGAGCTTGTTAGAGAGACCCATCTTCTCCTTCATGAGAATGTGACAGAATATAAATTTAACATTTTTTATTTGAATTTGAATTGATTGTGGGATCCTGTCCACCAGGAGAAAACCCACAATTTGTCTCAAGTCATTTTTTTTGGGCAATTCAAGTTGAGACAGTGGACAGAAACTCAGCTGTGTTTTTTCAATTAAATATTTATTTCATTTTATTTATTTCATGAAATATTTATTCATGGGAGAGAATCCTGAACCACTGTCAACTAATTGCCAAGAATGTTTCTCAGTTTTTTTGAGATGGGGTGAGTCAGATGGAGGGGGGGGTGTTTTGCTGCAGACAATCCGTCGACTCTTTCTTGCTCGCCTTCAGTTTCGTGCGCAGCTCCTCCAGTTCTTTGTTTTGTTCCTCCACCTGCTCTACACTCGTCTTCCAGCTCTGTTCTTTGACCTCCAGCTGGCTGAACTTCTTCTGCAGAGCTTCATATTTTGCCTGCCAAGCCTGGTCGCTCTGGAGAAATTCAGCTTTGTTGTCTGTCAGCTGGTTTGTGGCCTCCGTGAGCTTGTTAGAGAGACCCATCTTCTCCTTCATGAGAATGTGACAGAATATAAATTCAACATTTTTTATTTGAATTTGAATTGATTGTGGGATCCTGTCCACCAGGAGAAAACCCACAATTTGTCTCAAGTCATTTTTTTTTGGGCAATTCAAGTTGAGACAGTGGACAGAAACTCAGCTGTGTTTTTTCAATTAAATATTTATTTCATTTTATTTGAAGTTTAATTGAAGTGTAATTGATTGTGGGATCCTGTCCACCAGGAGAAAACCCACAATTTGTCTCAAGTCATTTTTTTTTGGGGCAATTCAAGTTGAGACAGTGGACAGAAATTCAGCTGTGTTTTTTCAATCAAATATTTATTTCATTTTATTTGAATTTTAATTGATTGTGGGATCCTGTCCACCAGGAGAAAACCCACAACTTGTCTCAAGTCATTTTTTTTGAGCAATTTTTTTTTCTGCAGAGCTTCATATTTTGCCTGCCAAGCCTGGTCGCTCTGGAGAAATTCAGCTTTGTTGTCTGTCAGCTGGTTTGTGGCCTCCGTGAGCTTGTTAGAGAGACCCATCTTCTCCTTCATGAGAATGTGACAGAATATAAATTCAACATTTTTTATTTGAAGTGTAATTGATTGTGGGATCCTGTCCACCAGGAGAAAACCCACAATTTGTCTCAAGTCATTTTTTTTGGGGCAATTCAAGTTGAGACAGTGGACAGAAACTCAGCTGTGTTTTTTCAATGAAATTTTTATTTCATTTTATTTATTTCATGAAATATTTATAACATTGGGAGAGAATCCTGAACCACTGTCAACTAATTGCCAAGAATGTTTCTCAGTTTTTTTGAGATGGGATGAGTCAGATGGAGGGGGGACGAGAAGGTGGGAAGAGAGGTGGTGAGGATGAGGATCGAGGGGGAGAGGGTGGAGGGAGGAAGGAGGCAATGTGGTCTGAGGAAGGGGTGAGGAAGATGGAGAAGCGGTGGAGAGATGAAAGGGGTGAGGAAGATGGACAAGCGATGGAGAGGTGAAGGGGGGAGGAAGATGGAGAAGGGGTGGAAAGGTGAAGGAGGGGGGGAAGAGGGAGCTACTGTTGACATTCTAGTGAACAACCAGCAGCCTGCTCCACCTCCCCGTCGCTGTCACACTTTACTCCACTCTTCTTTCTTTCCTTCTCTCTTCTTTTCATTTCTTTTTTCTCCTCCTTTGCTCTCTTTTGGAGCTCCGCCTTCACCTGTGTTTTTTTCTTGTTCATTTCCTTCTCCTGAAGCTTTTCCAGCTTCTGTCTGCCTTTCAGGTCCTTCTGCTCTTCCTGTTGTTTCCTTTTCAGGTCTTTCGTCTCTTGTTTTTGCTTCTCTTCCATTTCTTTCTTTTCTTTCTTCCTCATCTTCTTATCTGTTGTACCTTCCTTTTTCACCTCAGTTTCCTCCTCCGTCCTGAAGCAGATGTCCTCTGGTTCTGTCTTCTCCACGTCCACCTGGCTTACTGTTACCTCCAGGATTTGTTCATTCTGCTCCAGCTCCTCGTTTGTTTCCTCTACCTCTTGCTTTGTTTCCTCCACCTGTGTTATTTTCTCCTCCCAGCTGTGTTCTTTCTCCAGCTGCTGTCTGAACTTCTCCTCCAAAGCATCATATTTTGCCTGCCATTCCTTGTCGTTTTGCAGCAGACGTTCTGTCGTCTCTTTCTTGCTCGCCTTCAGTTTCGTGTGCAGCTCCTCCAGTTCTTTGTTTTGTTCCTCCACCTGCTCTACACTCGTCTTCCAGCTCTGTTCTTTGACCTCCAGCTGGCTGAACTTCTCCTGCAGAGCTTCATATTTTGCCTGCCATTCCTTGTCGTTTTGCAGCAGACAATCCGTTGTCTCTTTCTTGCTCGCCTTCAGTTTCGTGCGCAGCTCCTCCAGTTCTTTGTTTTGTTCCTCCACCTGCTCTACACTCGTCTTCCAGCTCTGTTCTTTGACCTCCAGCTGGCTGAACTTCTTCTGCAGAGCTTCATATTTTGCCTGCCAAGCCTGGTCGCTCTGGAGAAATTCAGCTTTGTTGTCTGTCAGCTGGTTTGTGGCCTCCGTGAGCTTGTTAGAGAGACCCATCTTCTCCTTCCTGAGATTAAGTATTACATTGTCTTTCTTCTGGAGCTCCTGCTCCAACTCCTCCAACTGCTTCATCTGCAGGTCGATCTGGAGCAGAACCCTCTTCTGTTTGTCGAGGTCCAGCTGGAGCATCTGATCGTTTTGCTCGGACAGCTTTTGTTTTTCTGCCTCCATTCTCGCTGCCATGTCTTCCTTCTCCTGATTGCTCCGGTGCTGGAGGTTCTCCACCTGCGCCACCCGGAACTGGAGATCGCTCTTCAGCTTTGAGATCGTGGCCTCATGAGATGCGATGATCTCGTACTTTTTTTTGTACTCAGCCTTGAACTCTCTCTCCCTGAGCTCCATAATACCCTCAAGTCTTTCGAGCTTGTACTTGAGGTTGTGGATCGTGTAGCCCATGGCCTTTTTCTCATCCCTCACGGGACCCTCAAAGTCAGAGTTGACCTGAGAGCCCTCGCTCTGGCGAGATACTGGATGGGCTTGAGGAGCGGCGCTAACTGCCTGCTCCATCTTTTTTGGGTTGTTTCTCCTTTTGTTCTGACGATACATTTCGGTGATCGTGGTAGACTGTAAAAACAAAGGAAGAAGAAATTAGCAGGAATTCAGTGGATGAAACATACAAGTGTTATTCACTGAACATGTTTTCTCATCTTCAGTTAACCTAACAATTGTTTTATCACAAAAATACTTAAAACAAGACTTTGAACTAATCACTCAAGTAAATTCAAATATTTAAATCTTACTTACACAAAGTTGAAATGGCCCTGAAGTGTTCAGAAATATAGCTTTCTGTCGTAGACGGTCGTCTGTAGAAAATCAGCAAGCTGATCCTCCTCAACTGTGGTCTAAAAGGCGTGTTTAAGATGGTAATACTAGATCGATCTGGTCTCTAAAGATAGTCTGGATGATCCTCCTCGACTGCGGTCCAAGACACGGCTGTGAAGCTATGAATATTAGATCGGGTCTGTAGAAAAATCAACTGGACAATCCTCTGCGACTGACGTCTAAAAACACGCACCTGAAACTGTGAACTCAGACCTGCCCTAAACTCCCGCAGCAGAGTTCTATTCTAGATCAAAGCCACAGAATGGAAGCATCAAAGCCACAGAATGGAAGCGCATCATTCAAACTGTGTGTGTGTGTGTGTGTGTGTTAGAGAAATTCTAAAGTTGTTATTTTTTGATAGACAAGAGGTATGCATGTATGGGGGTGGGGGGGGACTAGGGGTGTGACGAGATCTCGCGAGATTAAACTCGACGATATTTCTCGTCGCTTTAAAAATCTATCTCGCGAGATTTGTGAGCTATCCAAACTTCTATTTGTGACCATAAGCCGTTTTTATACTGGACAGTAAGCCACCAATTTGCCGTCCTTTCAGTGGCTCGCTCCGCGGATTTAGACAGAAGGCGGCAAATTGGTAGTCTGTTTTTGTCCGCCAATTTTGCGCCTCGGAGGGGTTCACTTCTTTGCGCCTCCATTGCTGTGTAAATCCGAGGCGGCAATGTGGTGACAAACGCTGAGATGGGCGGAGGTGTCGATGACGTGCACAGCTGCGCAGCCACAGGCGGGAGTTTTAAAACCAGGAAACAGCTGATAACAGCAGTCAGTTCGTCACTTCATCCACGACGATGAGCAACTGGAAAGCCGCTAAGATCCGGGAGATGCTAGCGTCTCCTCGCTCTCTGTAGCTGTCTTGGTTGTCCGCTTGTTGTTGTAGAGGCATGCTACTAACGGTCGCTACTTTCAAATTAAAAGCCCCCCGCTAAGAACCCAGTTCTAAACTCCCAGTTGTAAAGCTCTTATTTTGAAGACAAATTCGACCTGCTTCTCTTCACGCTCAACTTCGTGCTTTACATCACGTCACATGTTTACGCCTACCCCAGAGGAGGAAATGTGGTGGCTTTTTTGAAAAGGAGGAATATTACACCCCCCTTTTAGAGACACAAGGGGGCACAGCCTTTACTTTGCTGCAAATGTGCCACCTTTCCTATCTAAAAGGGGCTATATACAGCACCACCACAGCTCGGTACTCAAATGAACTGCACCTGTGTAGAAACATTTCAAAACACAACATTTCAAATTGCATGTGGAACTCAGTTAAATGAAAGTCTGTTGGTCCAGTCATATATTTTGTCATTGTAGTTTTCTTAAAATCTCGTCTCGTCTCGTTCTCGTGAACCCAATATCGTCTCGTGAGCTGAGTGTATCGTCATACCCCTAATACTGACTCATAACTAGGTGAAGTTTGGGATATGTGCATGTCATTTTGAATATGTGAGTGTGTGTCGGTGCACAAGGGCAAAAAAGCTGGTTCTGAGTTTCAGGCCCTCTAAACCTTAGCCATTCAGGTGTTTGGGTAATAACACACAAAATCATCTTGACTTTTTTTAAGCGTGATGCATCCACTGTCCGCCTCAAGAAACCAGGCAGACATTTCCATTGACATCTCAGTCAAGTTAGCCAACGTTAGCCATGTCAAGTCAGTCAATTAAAATCCCCTTCCACCACCGTCACGTTTTCTAATTAATAGTTTCAAGCCTTTGTATTTTCATAAGTCAAAGCAAACTGCTGGCATTTACTGATACTCTAAACCAGTGGCGGCTGCTGGTCTTTCAAGGAGGGGAAGCTCATTTTTCCGGCCTACATCATAACTGTGTTTGTTTATTTATTATATATATTATTATTATTATTCAGGACACCTGAAAAGACCTGTTACTTTTCCCCACCTTTTGCACTAAATCAATCTTAGGAGTTGACCTGCCCTGCTGTTTAACTCTAACAACATTCATATTATCTGCCATGATGTGCACCTTGCTAATGCTAGCAGCTGGAGCTGCTGCGCCAGGCTACTGTGAAGTGTGACCGCCTGTGAGTGTGAGTGATCGTGACAAAGTCGCTGGGGATCGGTAAAGTCTCCGGATCAGTTCAGAACAACGGAATGAAAAACTTGGAAAATGCTCCGGTGGATGTTTCTTCTTCAAGATCGCTAATTCGCTCATTTAGCTGTCAATCAAAAAAGGATTCCGCCTCAGACAGCTCATCCAATCATCATGCAGAAGCTGAGCTTCCAGGCCAGCCCACTGCCCCATAGACCCCCAGAGAAGCTGAGCTTCCAATGGGCGGGACAAAGCCCAGCATTTATCCAATGACCGTCTGGTTTCGCTGCAGTGGAACAACCCGCTCTACGCTTCCCCACTGAAGTCAGTAGAAGCTGAGCTTCCGACAGTGAAAAGCGCTGTGGCGCTGCGGGGATGAATGAGAAGGAAGTTGCGCCGGTTACCTGTGATAAGTAGCTGATTCTGAACAAAAGATGAAGGCTTTCTAGCGCGTATTTAGTCAATGAAATGTACACACAGCAGTACATATTTCACCACTTTTTTTTTTTTTTTTTTTTGGTGACATTTTAGGGGAAGCTGAGCTTCCCTTGCAGTCTTAGAGCAATCGCCACTGCTCTAAACAAAGAGTGAAAGAAAACACCTGTGCAGGCCCCTGTAAGGATGTTACTGTGGACCTATAAGTCTTTGGACATGCTCAAAGGGAAAGCATGTGGTGCCTTCTTGTGGTCACAAGCTGTTACTTCATATCATTGCTATGAGACCAGCTATGGAAGCTCTGACTTTTCAAAATAAAACTGTGTTACAAGCAATACGATTAATACAATGCAGTATATAACAAAGTCAAACCACAACAACACCTCATTTGTACTGATATTTAATATTTAGACATGGGGCAACAGCCATTTTTACAGCACAATTTGCATAATTTATCAATACCTCCTGTATACAATCACAAAACCATGACAGTAGATTTATTTTTTTTATCTGTTTACTTACAAGTGAAAAACCAGACAGGTTTTACAAGCATTATCTTTGTACAGTCAGCATACACGTCATCAATAATTTGAATAGGTTCTCTTCATAATTTCCCCTTTCTATAACATTTTGTTCTATATCTTTCTCTACCTCATTCTTTTTTTCTTTTTTCTTTTTTTGAATCTTTAATAATATCTGGACACAAAAATAGTATGAACCACCAACAAAACATGCAACATCCAGTGTGAGCACATTTAAATTCTCCTGCAACTGCTTGAGTTGTTAAGATAGACTTGGGTGTAGTTAGACTCTGGTAAACCTTTAGTGTTTGGTGTAAAGGGTCGGGTATATCTGGGTCCCTATAGGCAGACGTGAAGTCATTTCCACTGTACATTGATCGAGAGAAAAACAACTTCCTTTTTACTTCTATGATCACATACCGTTATTTGTCTGCTAAAAGACCTATTGCTCCCCAAACTCCAGTATAAAAAAGCTTTGTATTTACAAGGTTGGAAATAGAGAGATGGCATCTGTCTGTGTGTGTGTGTGTGTGTGTGTGTGTGTGTGTGTGTGTGTGTGTGTGTATTTCTTTGTGTGTTACGAGAGATTTTAAAGTTGTTATTTTTTTTTGACAGACAACACTTAAAAGAAGAGATATGCATTACAGCCAATGGCATGCATGGACTTGGTATGAAGATGCTACACACACACACGAGCACGTGGGTATAAAAAATAAGGCAAACAAAAACACACAGTGACCTTAAAACTACGATAATGTCAGGTAAATTCAGGCTCACTGATTACAATGTTGTCTTTTTTGGTCATTTCTCATACAAGTACTGCAAAAAGGAAACTGCTCAAAGAGGGGGAGGTGCATTAAAAGATGTTGTTTTTTATGATACTGACTCATAACTAGGTGAAGTTCGGGGATATGTGCATGTCATTTTGAATATGTGAGTGTGTGTCGGTGCACAAGGGCAAAAAAGTTGGTTCTCTGAGTTTCAGGCCCTCTAAACCTTGTAAACAAGCACTACATTGTGTATAAAAAACAAAATTATCAACCCTTTTTTATGTACAACTGATATGTACTGTAAACAAATATGAAAAAGTCTCACAGGCAATAAATAAAGATTCTTATAGCAATACAAAATAACACATTAAATTAAAAATAAATAGACATATTAAAGCAATAACCATTTCATGGAGGACATGAAAACACAAGGAAAAATGGATGTTCGTGTGTTCTCTTCCGCAAAGTGTCACATATCTGGCAAGTCAAGATGCAGTTATCACCTTTTGGACTGTAGATGTTGCATAGAAATCCCTCAGATATTAAGTTTCACTGGAAAGTTTGTCTGAAAATATGCTGAATTAACCTGCCTCTAGAACACACAGCATGACCCCTCTCAAGATTTTTGAAGACACAACGATGAAATGTAACACAAATACGTCACAAAAAACAAATCTGGGACAAAACACCAGCATGCTACTGCGATAGCATTATTGTATCTTCGAGTGGTAATGGTGCTTTTTCATGGATCTGATCTTTTGTTCGCTACAATATCCCCTGATATTGTCTCTCTACCTCTCTACCTCCTCCCGCTTGGGGAAAAAAAGAAAAGAAAATCTCCCTTCTTCAGCTGGACGGTGACGTCAGTTTTACATTCTAAGCAGAAAAAAGTGCAAAATACCACGAAAGCGTGCGTTGGCGAGTTGACTGCGGTACAAGAATCGTAATGTGCTCGGGATCTCACGAAGAAAAAAACAAACAGGAAACACTTCAAAATCTCATGTGGTGAGCGTGTCACATTCTAAGGGGCGTCGTGGATAAATAAAAACTCTATGTCACAATCATCAAGACTGGATTGTCTGTGATAAAGATATCTATATATCTATCTATATATGTTATAATTCATTTCCAGCTATGACACTTCACTATATACAAAGTGAACCTTGGACGTGATTATTTTTTTTTATCGATGCAGAACATGTGGCACTGCATACCAAATAGATAGACTCATGCGCACAATATATAGTGTCCAATTTGATATATATATCAATATAGATCCTTTATCAAACAATAATAATCATTTGACAGAACTCGAGAAAAAAGATGGGGTCCGAAGTGAATGAAGTCATGCTTGCTGAGATTTTTTTTTTCCTCCTGAACTGGAATGCTAGGTAGTGTGTTATAAAATATACTATGCGTCCTTCCCAGGATAGATTCTTAAGCACTTAAATAATTGAGGAGAAGACAAATGATAGAACTCTACGCTAATATCATAATACAAAAATAAATAAGAGCCCTCCGTAGGCGGAGTCTTCAGTATTTCTTTTCCCAAAATGCTTTGTAAATCAATAAAACTCTGCGGTCATAATAAAGCAATTTCATGGATAAAACATCTAAATAAATCTACAAGTGTGTCCATTCCCTGTAGAATTCAAATTTCTCTTCTGCGTGAATGACTGTGTGCAAACTCGTCGTGTGTGCGTGTGTGTGTGAGAGTGTGTGTATCGTGAATTAAAGTGTGTAATACCTGGTTGATTCCGCGCTTGACCTCTGACCTCTGAACTCTGCGTTCCCCCTCAGCCTCAGCCTGGCTACACTACTGTACACTGTATGTCCTGTAAACTTGTGTTCGCTCCCTGTAAACACATTACTTCTTCCTCCAAACTTCCTCCCGCGTGACAGAAATCATCATCAGAACCGCGCTTACGAACGAAAGCATCCTCTAAAAACTATCCGAGCCCTGAAACAAAGATCGAAGAAAGAGATATTTTGCCCCCTGGTGCGCACACACAAACCACCCTTTCCCCCCCCCGACAGGAGTGGATCAGCGTTACACATGTTGAACCTAAGTGTCCCAAGATGTCAGAAACCTCCTCGTGTCCTCTCAGGATTATTTTTTATTTTTCTATCTTTTCAGATTGAGGCTCCTTCTATGAGTGGATCTGGGCGGTGCTGGCGAGCAGTTTGTGCCAGCTCACGACCCGCTTGCGCAGGTCGACTTTGTCCAGCCACACGTAAGCCTCGCCAATCAGGGTCTTCTTTACAAACTTGCCACCATTGGACACCAGGAACAGCTGATGTGAAGAGAACAGAAAGCAGCGTGTCTTGTGATTAAAGGTGCAATGTGTAGGAATATTAGTTCACAAGATTCCAAAATAAACATTATCAACAAAATGTGAAGAAATAACAGTTGCGATGTGTCAAAGATGTTTATGTTTTGTGTTGCAGAGATATTTACTGAAGTTAGCATGCTAACCAGCTAGCAGCATAAACACCCACAATCTTCAGGCAGAGTCAGCTAATAACGCCACGACTAAGTTAGCTTCGACAGGTGGCCAGTTCTTACATGTTCCCTCTTTAAATATTCAAAGTAATTCACCAGGTTTACTGGAGATTGGTGTGTGCTTTATGCTAAGACATAAAATAATAATAATAATAATAATCATCAAAATAAAGCTTTCTTAGAAACATTTCAGATAATGGTTGAAGTTTGGTGAGGTTTAGGTAAAAATCATGTTTTGGGTTAAAATAAAAACTTCTGTTAAACAATGTATGTTTATTATTGGTATCAAATAGAAGTCCTGTGTTTGACTCACCCATCCTCTCCCACGACCTCCCTATGTGGACTTAGTCACTCATCATACTAAATTCATCCTAGTTAGTTTGAAAGTTGTGTTTAATATCACAGAAAACATGGAAAATCTGTGTCCTGTTACACAAATCTATAGACTGCATCTGGTAACTATATTACAAACTGCGTTGATACTGGGTTGTTTGTGTGTGTGTGTGCGTTAAGGACGGGGGGATTACCTGTAGAGAGTGTCCCGTGGGGTTCATACAGAAGCGGAAGGTTTCGTTAAACGATGGCTCGCGGTCATGGCGACACACTCTGGTCTTCTTCTTGATGATCCTCTTCTGGGTGGCGATGTTCACCACATAGAGCTTCACATAGAGATCTGTGGACACAAACACACACACACAATAACCTACCTTGTATTTTGCACATGCAGAAAAAATGTGAAAAAGTAAATTTACTATATTTTTATGTGTAGTTTAAGATCGTTTTGGTCATCAGTATTTTAGATAGGTGGAGTTGTACTTTGTTTCCAGCCACTAGAGGGCAATAAGAGAGCTGCGATGCTAGAGACGGTGTATTTTCAGTCAAAGCCTTTTAACATGGAGAGAACAAACTCTGAAGACAAACAAACACCAAAACCAGCTCTGGAAAAAATCACAGATGCACATGGCCAGCAATCAAGTGCTGCCTGCAGATCCCATCTGGAGGAAAATGCAAGTCGAACAAGTGGCAGGTCTCTTGGGTATGAGGATGTAAATATTAGAAGAGGAGGGGAGGTGGGGCGGCAATCTGTGTTTTATCAAGGGGAAGACAAGCCTGATTGGGCTCACATATTATCCACCTAAATGATGATGTACTGTGCACAGGCATCGCTGGTATGATAAGACATTCAGAGTTGTGACTCAGGGTTCTGCTACTTTTCTATCCTACAGGAAAGTTACAGTGATATCACTAATTTTGAATCTTTCATTTAATACTTTTAACATTAAAATTGATAGAAATAAAATTAATTCTTTTGATAATCGATTAATCATTTCAGTCATTTTTCAAGCAGAGATTTAAAACATTTGCTCGTTTCATGTGAGTAAATGAAGAGTCTTTGGGTTTTGGACTGTTGGTTGAAGAAGTCACTTGTGACGTCTGTGATTGTGATTGTCTCTTAAGCATTTATTTGATGTTCACTGCTGGTAAAATGTGGACGCATCACAACCCTAACATGTCCATACTGTGCTCCTCATGTGAGAGGCATCTGTGCGTGAGCTACTCCCGTCTTAGTGGGTTTTTTTAACCTTGCACATACAGTATATACATCATTGGAGGCTGGTAAATATATGCGATATGCTGCACTACCGGGGAATATTGGCTGTGAGACACCATCACAACACCTGTGGTTCCACATCGAGAAAAACTGGCATGGATTATGTGGCATGTCAGATGCCAGTCTTTTCACAAAACAAGTGTCTGTGTGGGCCTCCCTGCTGTCAAGTATTAAGAACGACATGCATCACATGAAATTGTCTTCGAAAGGCTGTGAATTCCTGCAACAGAACTAAAGCATAAATGGGACGGTGTGTGTGTGTGTGTGCTGTTCTCCCATTACCAGGCAGGTGGTCTGGACTCTTGAACTTGTAGGTGATGTTGCGACATTGAAGAATCTCAAGGACCAGGTGCTCACCCTCCGTCTTCACCTCCTTCTTCAGGGCGATCTTTATCTCCCCCATTACCTGGGACTTACCTACATTCACACACACACACACACACACACATTGGATCAGCTGAGCACAGTGAAATTATACCACATATGGGTTTCTCAGCTATAAATATTCAATGCCTGCTCTATGAATTTGCTCCCGCTGTCAGTATTCTCTCACTCCTTCTTTGAAATGAGGTGTCCTCTGTGTGTGCGACTCCCCTCTGCTGGGCACTAAGTGTACTCTCATGATGAGTAATATCAAACACGCCCGCAAGCAATCACATTTATTTGTTTAACAAGGATGGGGAGAAGTTATGAGGAGCTCTGCCTGGCTTCTGGTTGCCTTGGAAACTGAATGGAAATGACAGTTTTGAGAGCTGGGTCAACAAGACTCTGGTGCAGACTCTGTACAGTAATCAGCTTCAGTCTCACACCATGTTGTTGTTGAGGCGAAAGTGAAAAAACTCAATGTTTTTAGCTCTTAAAGGTCATCTTTGTATCTAACTAAAATGGAAGGAGTCTCCGTCTGTCTGTGTCCTTTTGATTTTCTCAACAACAGTTCATCTGATCGACTTCACACTTGGCGGATTTATTGCTGAGGTGCAGTGTGGAGTGTGAGCACTTGAGATCTACCGGACAGATTTATTAGGAGTGACATATTTATTAGTAGTCTGCCAGAAGTACACACAGTGTAGCGCATTGAGATGGACCCGTATTGACTGCTACCCGAGTGACCACCGCTTCCACTCACTCTCGCTTGCTACAGTACATTTACGAACAGATGAAGAAAGAGACAGCAGAAAGACAATGTCCTGGTCCCAAATAGCTAAATGACCTGGTCCCAAATTGCTTATTAGCCTGGTCACAAATATCTAAACCTGGTCCTAAATAGCTAAATAACCTGGTCCCAAATAGCTAAATAACCTGGTCCCAAATAGCTAAATAACCTGGTCCCAAATAGCTAAATAACCTGGTCCCAAATAGCTAAATAACCTGGTCCCAAATAGCTAAATAACCTGGTCCCAAATAGCTAAATAACCTGGTCCTAAATAGCTAAATAACCTGGTCCCAAATAGCTAAATAACCTGGTCCCAAATAGCTAAATAACCTGGTCCCAAATAGCTAAATAACCTGGTCCCAAATAGCTAAATAACCTGGTCCCAAATAGCTAAACCTGGTCCCAAATAGCTAAATAACCTGGTCCCAAATAGCTAAATAACCTGGTCCCAAATAGCTAAATAACCTGGTCCCAAATAGCTAAATAACCTGGTCCCAAATAGCTAAACCTGGTCCCAAATAGCTAAATAACCTGGTCCCAAATAGCTAAATAACCTGGTCCCAAATAGCTAAATAACCTGGTCCCAAATAGCTAAATAACCTGGTCCCAAATAGCTTAATAACCTGGTCCTAAATAGCTAAACCTGGTCCCAAATTGCTCATTAGCCTTGTCCCAAATAGCTTAACCTGGTCCCAAATAGCCAAATAACCTGGTCCTAAATAGCTAAATAACCTGGTCCCAAGTTGCTTATTAGCCTTGTCCCAAATAGCTAAATAACCTGGTCCCACATGTAGCTAAATAACCTGGCCCCAAATAGCTAGCTGATAGCAATGAAAGCAGCGAGCAGATTGTCGCACGCTGGGGTTTATCTATAAACATTGTATCCATTGTATTGGGCTTTGATCTCACTGAGGCCATAAAATGCTCGTGTGAGCTTTCGCAGCCAAATGACGCCTATACTGTGGCACTGCTAGGGGATGCAACTATGTCACAGGAGCCCCAAGGGAGCTCAGTGTCGACTGTGAAGTCATTCGGATGAGTGGTTTTGAATGGGCACTGCACTAGTTAGTCAAAATAGCTTGACTCTGAAACGTCACAGGCAGGAAAGAGAAATTTGGAAAATCATTAAGGATATATTGATGAAATAAACCTGTTTATTCATTTGTTAATAGGCCTAAATATCATGTGAATGACACATATAATCATTTTAATAACTGCAATGGAGAAAGTCAAGTAAACATACAGAGCAGCAGCAAGTCAAAATAAATAAGAAATGGCATTAAAAGGGAAAACGAATTAATAATTAATCAGTATTACTGTTCCCTGAGGCGGAACATCTTAGTGCAAATGCTGTACCAGAAACTGCAATTATTAGTTTATTTTTTGGTTTAAGGTTTTAATAGACTACAAGGCCTTCAAAAGAGAAATAATTCACAAATACTGTATATGGCACATGTACTGTACATCTAACCTTCAATGTCACCGGGTCCCATTGATGATTTCATCACGTCTGTGCCATTTGGGATCTTTCCACTAAAGAGAGGGGAAACAAAATCCTCGAGATTACAAAACTACACAACTGAACATATTGTAGCACACATCCTCTGCTTTAAATGTCTGGGGCATAGTGAAAGCAGTAGTTTGGCATCAAGAAAACCTTTAAAACTGATCTGAAGTGTGAAATGAGGCCTTTGTTTTAGCACTGAATACTTACAATCGGGGCACCTGGAAGATGGCACTGTCCACCTCGTTCATCTCTCCGTCTTCATCCAACAGGCTGTAGGCGCTGCCGCTCAGGCCGCTGTCCAGAGAGGCGGCTGTGACCGGGGCATCGCTGGATCTGTAGCCCGACCGAGCTGTGCGGAGATACAACCACACCCATCACGAAAAAGAGACAGGAAGAAAAACTGCACCTCTGCCGGGTCCAAGAAAGTAAAAACTACGGGCCAAGAAGCATTAGTTGATATCTGCAGCGGCCAAAATCCATCATTATCATCTTCATACTTAAAATAATTAATGTCGCAGTCAAACGGGAAGCTTAATCAGGACTTGTTTGTAATGAATTGCGCACAAAACACTGCGGACTAGCGAGAAGCACATGAACAAACGGTGCACTTAGAGCCTTTCAAAAACAGGACAGCAATAACTCACATATGAAGCTTTAACATGAAACAAACAGATCAATCCAGAGAAATATCACATAGATATGCTTATGTAGACTAAACAAGAGGCACTTCGACCCAACTAACATTGTTAGTCATCTATATGAACTATAATTTATAATCTAGTATCTCAATCTCAGCAATGATTTAGTTTAAAAATTAAACTGCATGACTATACAGGAGTTTAAAGGATTTTTATGAGTGTACCTTGATATTATTCCTTAAGACAAACATTTTCATTACAACATTTGATTCTCAGATAGCTGATCAGGCAGTGTGATAGAGTATGAACGATGTGAGATGCGTGGATGTGGTGCAGAACAGGATCCATGTCGACACGTTTCTTTCCTTTCAGGCCACTCGACGCGGATTCTTTTGCAAAAGCTCACTAATACCAGTCCAATGAAGTGACGTGGGAGTCATGACGCAGCGGATGTGTGGCAGTGTGGCACAGACAGTGTTCACTCATGACAGTTTGGGACATTCATTTCCTGGTATTAGTGAGCTGTGTCGGTGGCCGTCGAGAAAGCGTGTCTCGCTGCATGAATCTCTGGTGATGTGCAACTTTTCTCTCTGTCTTCCTGTAAAACTCCCCTCCCTCTTTCTGCAGGTGTGCGTTAGTAGTATGGCATCCTCTCTTTCTCTCACTCTCTCTTTCTCCCCTTGCTCCATCTGTGCTTCAGTCACACGACAGAGAGGAGACTCTTGGGCAAACTCTCACCTCCGATGCTCTGCGGCCTCTCTTCTGACACGGCTTTCCTGAGGGTCAGGTGTCGGCCGTCTGCTCGGCTCCCTTTGGCCGACACAACCGATGGCAGGGCAGGCAGCCAATCGGACTGGGCCCTCTGAATGGTGAGCACGCCCACCACGCTGTGTCTCTGGTGCCTCAGTGAGAGGCGGCCTCTTTGGCCTGGATGTGTTTGTTTTCGCAGGCGCAGGTCAGATGTCGGGGGGGGGGGGGGTCAACGCCAGGAAACAAAGGTCATGAGGTCGCAGTTTAAGATGGAGGGAGGGAGGAGCGAGATGGAGATTCAGAGAGCGGTTCATCTTCACCATGTCAAGTCACATGCAGCCACAGTGTGCGGTGCACATTCGCCCCTCCTGCATGTCAAGAGGCGGGGTGTGCAGCATCTACTGAGGTGCATTGTGGGTCCGGTAGTTGTTCAAACAAAAAAGGGAGGGGGGGGTCGGGTTAGCGGACTGCATGCACAGCGATCTCAGTGGAGGTGCTTCAGAAAAAGCTGGTCGTCGTTTGTTAACAGAAGGGAAATAAAAAAAGAAATTAAAACCAAAACAGGTTAGGGAGGGGGTGGGATTGCAACTTTCTTCTGTTTTTACTGATTGGATCAATCAATCCAAAATATTTAACCGCTAGCTGATGACAGAAACTGTTTCCCGGTGTAGCAACAAAGTTTATAATTTGCTCGAGAGCGGGGATGACATTGTGCTGTGACAGTACTTTAGAATATGTGCTGCAACTCTGCTGTTGTTTTTTTTTGTTGTTGTTGTTTCCTATTTTCCATACTGCCATACTCTTCTCAAGAAAAGTTAATCTATTTAAATTACTTTTCAAAACAGCAGAACCTAACTCAAACCTAGGTAAACATCATTATTTTTGTGTAACTTTATAATCAGGCTGTAATTATAATTTACAGCCTGTTTAATTTATTTTTAAATAGATAAAAGGTTTTTAAGTGGTTACTTCTGGCCTCAAATAAGCAATGATTACGCCTCTTTGGGTTAATTAAAAAGGGTCAGTGTGCTGCAGTACAGGTGAGATGCTGGCTCTACACACTTGTGGGTACACACAGAAGAGAAGCGGTGAGTGGTTTGACACACTGCGAGTACAACGGAGGAGAGGACCAGAGGGCGTAAAGGGTGAGGGAAACCAAGAATAGAAAAAGGAAATTAAAGGAACAGAAATAAAAAAAAAAAAACTAACTGAACAGAAGTCAGAACAGATGAGTGCGAGGAGGCCATGCTGCGTGGGCTTTATTTGCGTCTTGGTTTACTTGGTTGGAGGCGTTGCTGCGACTGCTGCGACTGCTGTGGGGCATCGCCCGCTGCTACGGCAGTGCCTCTGCCGCTTCCTGTGCCGCTGTCCTGATGGTGTTGCCGTGCAGCGCTTTTGCTGGAGCGTGAAGAGCCGTGCGAGCGAGAGTGTTGGCTGTGTCCGTGGCTGTGGCTTTGGCTCTGGCCCTCGGACGGGGAAGGCTTCGATGTGCCAGGGCTACTGTGAGATTTCTCGATAGTGGGCACCTGCGTGTCTAAAACAACCAGATTTACCAAATTACCAAAAAAAACCTATCTTGAACTTAGAGGCTGTTACTTTCTGTGTACCACCTGGGGTGAATGACTAACTGGCTAGTTAGAAAATCTATTTAGCCAGCATTGTAACTGCCTTATTAAGATCTTCAAGTGTCCTCATTAAATTTGATGGTTATTTTGCTAAATTAGGGGAGCAGTCAAAGCCTTCCACGGCCATATTGCCTTCTGTGTTAGAGGGAAGATAGAGGGAAGCTAAGGCTAGGCCTCTGAGCTGGGTGACATCATGGCAACCAAGAAAACAGACCATGAGAAAGCAAAAAAGCATGAAGCTTAAGCTATGATTTGTGAGCAAAAATGGGCATAGGAAGGTGCTGGTATAAAGAAAACAGAGTGAAACAAGTGGACAGAGGTAGACACCGAGATAGTGGGAGGAAACAGGCGAGAGAGGCAGTGACAGGAAGTAAAAAAGTGAGAGAAGAGTGAAGAAGAAAGAGGAGGTAACAGAAACAGTAGAGGCAGCAGAGTACAGAAGGCTGTTAAGGGATGATGGTGATAAAGTCAAGCAGGTGAGGGAATTTCATTGCGTCCTACCCTTGGCCGGGTCTGGAAAGATCCCGTGGCTTCGGCTCTTGATGACGGACGATTTGGGGGAATCCTGATTGTCGTGCGCGGAGCCGGCGGTTTTGGGGGAGGAGTGCTGGGAGGAGGGTTTAGAGGAACCGTGTCGGCCCTGGCCTGAGTGGGAGCGCCGGTGGTGGTCCCCCTCGCTCTGCTCCTTCAGGGGGAGCCACCGCGGGACGTTGTCCAGCTGGGCTGTGTTGGACAGGTCTATGAGGACCTGGGAGCAAACACAGCCGTTTAATGGGCGTGTGCATGAAAGCCTACTGGTGATCGAAAAACAAGTATCCTCAAGGAGGTTTACCTCTCCTAAGAAATCGTTAGAGGAGCCTTTGTCGTAGTCCCACACGGTCACTTCCAGGGTCTTCTTCCTCAACTGACACACACACAAACACACACACAGTCGAAGAGTTAATGTATCTTCATGGTGACCTGTTTTGTCTGGCTAGATGGAAGCCAGCATCTACTCATGGACGAGAGGCTAGCTAACTTAGCTGACTAAGCTAGCTGACACTGCAGCTCAGCTGTGGAGGACGCCGTCAGTGTTTACATCCACTGCTATCTCGAGCTATGAGCCTCTCGTCCAGGAGTAGACGCATGCTTCCTTCCACGCTTCCTATTCAGATGTACGTTTTGGCACTTCGAGGCACCACAAGCCGAGTGCCATCTGGTTCCTCTATATTCCAGAGAAGGCAGAGATCTCCACAGCCAATATCTCCAAAACTCAAGGTAAGAGGAAAAATTTGTATTTTTGTATTTGAGGGTGAACTGCCCCTTTACGGAAATAAACATATGATCTTGGCTTAAAGAGGGGGGCAGCCGTTCAGGCAGCTTAAAAAAACAAAGTCCACAAATTTGTTCTTATTGATGTCGTTCCAATGAATCTAAAATGGGATCTAAAATGATATAATTAAATCCCAAGTGCATATCCATCTGTTCTACTAACACCAATGGCCATAATGATCGTCAGCATGCCAGCAGACAAAAGACAATATCCCGTTACAGAAGGTAGTAACATAATTTGGTCAAGTTAAAAATACATCATCTTTAATTTGATCTATTTAAATGACCCCATGCATCCCTTTAACAAATCGAAACGCTCAACATGTGAACTTAAGACCACGTACTTGCTCCAGGAGGATGTTTTTATAGATGACAGTCTGGTTCCACTCAGGGTTGATACTCTTGCCTGCATGTTTGGATCTCCTCTTGTTTTCAGCACTGAGGGGAACACATCACAAAAGAGATACACTCGGTCACGGACGCGCAAAAAAAGAAAGCCCCGCCGTTCGGTGGACCACCACAATGCAGAGGATAAGGACACAACGTGGACGGTAGAAGGGAGAGAATGAACGTGATGCACATTGTTTGGACGGGAACAATGTATGGGCCTACGTGCATGGTTACGATGTCGGGATGCGCTGCAAAAAAGTCCATTTTGATGTCCATCGAGTCATTTGGTCTAATGAGATACTGATGTCCTAAAACAAGTGAAAATGTGCGGCAGTAAGGAGCGAGAGGTTGAATTATTTCTGACAAAATTCTTGTTTTGTTAAGCGCCAATAACACTACTGAGGAAACCATTCTGCCGATGGCTGAATTACACAAAAGAAGAAAAATATAGTTGGGAAAAAGTCAATTTGCGCAAGAAACAATTGCACAATGTGACTTCACTGACTAATACTTTCACTTGTTTTAAGGGAAAAAACACTTTACATCACAGAGGACTCACTTGAAAAGAATGAATGGCTTTCTTAAGATGGATGTTTTTTGCAGTGTGTGGGGTTTGACTTCAGATTGTGGGATATGAGTCAGTCTGTAAGAGTTAGTTTGGTCAAGACAAGGACTAAAATAATGGGATGAGTAAGGACTGCAGAGCAAATTAATGGGAGTGTGTCGTGAAAGTGGCGGGGCATCAGGGGCACGATGTAGGACATTACTGAGGGATTTTAAATCACAGAACAGGGACAAACTAAAGGTTCAATGTTAGGATTTCAAATTACAATGGAACAAAAACAGACCATCTACCAGGAAAAACACAACGGTTAGCTGGGAAAATCAGCACAAGGGGGACTCCAAGTTTAGAGGTGGTATGTTAAAGAGATGGGAAGATGTTAATATTTAGGGGATTAAACTCCTCTAAAAATGTAATGCAAAGAGACTATTTAGCCTTAAAGGTGAGTGGAACATCATGAGAGTATGGGGACCGGAGAAAAAAAAGTGGAACTGACTTGTATCAATAAGCTTCCAATCAGTTAGAAAACAACTTTTTTTTTGTTACCTTCACCAAACTGACAACCAAACTTCAACCAAAACAAACCAAAGTACCAAAGTGGGCAAGTCACATACCTGGCGTTCTGGACAACCATGACCTGACTGAGAGGGGTCCAGCATGCATTAAATATAAAGAACAACATACAGAAACAATAGTCAGAGGGAGGGTGGGGGGTTCAGAGAGACAGTCCGTGGACTGTGTGTGTGCGTGGGAAGGGGAGATCACTGTATTTAGGTTTAGTGTGAGTTCTGTAGGGGTAGTGTGTGTTTAGGAAGAGGGGCGGGGGGGGGGGAGTGTGGTGTGCTGCAGCAGCGGCGGTGGGTTGAATTTTGTGCTTTCGTGTCTCATGAACAGCATGTATGTGTGTTGGGAGGGCTTTCAGGTGATGTAACGCATCCATTGGCAACCAGGGTGCAGATCTGCTGCTCATGGGCCCGAGTGAACAGCTGATTCCAGATTTAATTATAAATCTTTGTCAGTTGAGAAGAATTCACAGTTGTTGGTGCTAGGGCTATGACCTCATCTAGCTGCCATTAGCTTTTTAGCTCAGTTAGCTATGCGGCTAGGAGTCCTATCAGCCAGTGCCAACCACCGGAGGCCTGAACTATACTGTCGGACTATCTCATCTTGGGGTACAAAATAGTACTTGACAGGAAGTTACTAGCTGGTTAACATGCTAACTTCAGTAGAAATCTCCACAGCAAAGTTCATAGATATGTTGACATAATGACAAAGCTGTTATTTCTTCATAATCTGTTCATAATTCTATTTCATTTTTGAACGTTTTAAAGTAAATTTCTTACATATTGCATCTTTAACTGTATTGTTTACCACAGTGGAGACTTTTCTTTGGCTTCTCCACAAGTAAAATAAAGGTACATACACTTTACATCGTACAACATCTTAATGATATACGACATACAATAGTGCAAATGGGCAGGTAGCAGCAAATGGGTCGTATAAATAACCCGGTGAGCAGATCTTATGAGTAGCAGGTGTTTCCTGATGCATTCATTCTGTGTTCAGTGGGGAATAAAAGACTTCTTACACATGTTCCGGCCGGCCCTTGGGACCCTGAATCGACTGCCAGACGGGAGCAACTTAACTCTCGCTGCAGCTGGTGTGAGATATCTGCAGTAATATGTTTAGCCTTTCCATCCGCAGCGCTGCCAGATACATCGCAACGTTGTGCGGCTTGCCAATCACCTTCCCTGCAATGTCCACACTTTGTGGAGAGCTTATGTTATGCGCAGCCCGGAGAAGCCTAATCCCCAGCTTAATATAAAAGTGAAATGCAATGACTTTCCACCAAAATGCAACTATTTCTCCCATTTTCCCCATTTTTTCCTGGTGAATCTAGATTTAAACTATTATTTATAACCACCTGTTTCACTGCGGGAGCTCCATGTGGTTGCCAGGAGATCTGTGATGCAACTGAAAAGCCTCTGATAGCTGCGAGCGTGTCCATGTATACACACATTTAGCATATGCACAAGTATTTGCGTGTGTGTGCGCGTTTCCATAACCGCTTTCAGTAGGGGTGCCACTCTTCCTATTCTCTTTGGAGAACCCGAACCCTGTCTCAAACCCACCGCAGTGTTTGCACCTGCACATTTCAAACTAAAGGGTTCAAGAGTGGCGTCTGCAAATCCCACAGCCATATATTATTGCTTTTATCTGAAACAATCCCAGGAAGAAAAAAAAAAAAAACACTCTCCCCTGGGACCTCGAACAGCGGAGAAGGTGGGAGAGTCAATTACATTACAGCACAATCACAGTGAGACGGAGAGCCCTGGACTTATGAGGGAGTGTGGATCGCATTTCGCGTAAATATGAGAGCTATTGATTTTGACTGCACTCACACCTACAGAAGAACACCCATCAACGCAGGAACACTAGCTACTTCACATCATTTACATAACGCTCATGTCATCCAGCAGCGATAAGGAGGAGGATGATAGGTCCCGTCACTAGGAGCCCATATCACATGAAGCAACGTTTTAAAACATCTGCCGGCCCTGATGTGCAGTGTACATGTGCTATGGAACTGATACCAAAGAAAGGTCATGTGCTGCACACTGAAAGATGTCATGGTAAGCCAAAATCAATTGTAAATCGATTTTAAAATGAATGGAAATTAGGTTTGAGCTTGACAAAGTGGCTGCCTCTGTAGTCTGGGAATATCTCGGCAGGTATTTTTCTCAAATTTTCCCTCTCCAAAAGTGGCTAAAAAAGACAGAGAAGCATAACAACAGTGACTTCTTACATCATTTTTCCTTTTCTGTACCACCTGTCCTACACCGCCCTGTTCCTGTTCTGAACTATTTAACGTGTGCTTGCAGTTTTCACACCCTTGACTCACCCTCTCCCTGGTAGAAGGTACACTTTAACAAATGGGTCAGAGTAGCCATTGTTGTCACGTGGGACAAGGTTTCTGGCCTGCAGGACATGAACGATCAAGTTGCCGAGCTGCTTGTCGTAGTGGATTTGAAGCTGCAGAAAGAAGCACACGGAATTACAATGGATTCAAATGCACTTGGGCAGAGAAACGGTGCAAAAAAACAGGAAACCTTGCAAAAAATTAACGGTTTTGAGAAGTTGGTATATATATTATCTCTACTCTTACATCTTGTCGTCCTACTGTTTTGTTTCACAGACCTGTATTTCTCCGGAGATGGGGTGGGACTGGGTCTTTGTTCCCTCTGCAGTCTGTGAGAAATAAAAGCAACTTGCTTAGTTACTGCTGGCAACAATATGTAGGTGGATGCTTTGTGTTTGGAGGTGGGTGTTCACACTGTACAGTGTGTACTGTGCTGCACTGTGCTCATGCAGACCTCGAGGCTAAACTATGAGTTAAACTCTGGAAATTGATGCATCTGTTTTAATATTCATCTTAGATGAGTTACAAGCGGTAAATGTTTAATTTATAATGAGAGAAAAGCTTCCTAGGGTTTTACACATTTTTATGTTCATAGTGGGAGACAAATCTTAAATCTAATTCTAAGCTGAAGGTGACAATCAACACTCTGCGGACTCGCCTTGCTGCTGTGGCGTTTCTTGCTGACGGAGGGCGATCCTGGCTGACCGGGGCTGGAGGTCGCTGAGGTGGTGGCGGGCAAGGAGGAGGTGGAGGAGGGACCCTGCTGCTGGGACACCTTTTGCAGCTCAGCCGCCAGCTGCTTGGGGTCAACGCCGGGAGACCTGGGAGGTCTGTCACCTAGACACACGGGAGCATTGTTATGCAGAGGCGCCCACATGAAGTCGTGCGTGAAGACAAAGAGGAGAGGTGGACTCTGTGTTCACGTCATCGACGCTTGGTGTTGATGTTTATATATATTTATTCATTTCTTTAAAGATAAATTGCGTAATAACATTGAAATATAAGTAGATGAGCCCAAAATGTATACCTAATTAAATTAACAGGTGTATTAATCATCTGGTATTTAAGTCATTTTGTTTGTTTACCAAAATAATTAGGAGGGGGCCCGAAAAACTATAGTCTGTAATCTATCATTTTAATCCGGCCCTGTACAGTCTCTGCTGGCTGAAAATAAACTGGTGGAAACACCAGAAACACTGTTACCACCTCATATTCCGGGTTGTTTTGATTCAACATTGAGATTTTTTTCATACGTGTGAAATGTTCTATATTTGTGCAGCGTGGAGGAGTTCACAAAATTTACATTTCGTTACGCAACCCCGTGTTGTAGGATGACAAATAAATCACCCTGAACCTCGAGAAGTCTGATTTATTTTGCTTCTAGGCGTCGTTCCATTGAAAAGGAACAAGGGAACAGGAGACGGAAATCGGATAGCGGGGTTTTACAGTGTGGCAGCTTCTCTGAGAACAATGTGATATTCCCAGTGTGACGCAGACAGAGAGAGAAATGCGGGACTTGAGGAAAGAGAGAACGCAACTTAATTTGAAAACACTGAGAAGGCAGAAGCGGGGGTGCGGACAAAGTGAGATTCAACACCGAACGTTGGCGTCGGAGCAAGAGAAATATTGCAGCTCACCTTTGCTGTGCTCGTGGAAATCCAGGTGGTCGGACCCTTCAGACTCAGCCAGCATGTTGAGATCCCTGAAAGACAGACGAAAAAATAACGTGTCATATAACTCTGATTATTAAAACTCAAGTAGAAAAGAGAAAATGAATGAAACGACAATGTGGAGATAACGAAAATATGACTTATTACTTTCAATTGATTAATAATAAAATGCGGGTTCTATTTAAAGGGGGATGTCTTCTAGGATTTAATGTGCGCTTCGGGAGGAAATTGAGCTTTTCAGATTCACGACAATGAAGGGGTAAAAAGAAAAGAAGAATGGAGGTGGACATTCGCCAGATGAAGAGGCAGGAAATGTAAGAAGAGCAATGATTCGATTAGGGAGGTGATGGAGAGGCATGATTAAAGCATGATGAGTTAAATTAAAAACTGAGGATGGCATGCTAACAATAGAATGCGGAGTCGCAAAGGTTATACTCACAGTCTGACGCACACTTCTGCTTCGTTACACGGCTGTCCGACGAGCCCCTGAACCTCTTCGTAGGTTTTCCCCGTCAGAAGAACACCATTCCACTCCAGGACTTGCATTCCTGTACACAGTCACAGATTTGAACAGGCAAGAAAAAACAAATTAAGCGTCAGTGGCGTGTCTGTTGATTCGATTTTTTTTCCCAATAAAACAAATCAAAGCCTTGAAGTGAGTCGCTCTTTAAAGGGATCAATTCGTTCTGAAGCAAAATTCACATTGACCCGAACGAGCGATCAGTTCAGGGTCGCTCAGAGCGATCGTTTGAAAGAAAAGCGAGCTTTGATTCATGCACTCCGACGACATGTGCGTCAGACTGCAGGCCAGAACTGGAGAGAATAAATGCTGGTGACAGCCCAAACAGCATCTGTGCGACGAAGCTGCTTGCAGAGCACTGGGTTAAAAATGAACACGAACACGGCCCTTATTTTTATTTCGGCTACAAAACTAGGATTTCAAACATGACACACGATGGCCTGGAAAGAATACAAAATCTAGTAAGCGACGACAAACGTCTCATAGAAGGAAGGAACTGAGTGAGAAGTGTAAGTCATATAAATCCACACACTATCACGGCAAACCCACTGCAGCCTCCAACACACACCCTGCCTCACTGGCAGGACTTACACGGATTGAAACAGCTCATCAGGAGGGTCCTGTGTTTGCGTCGATACTCTCGGGCTGCATGTGTGAGCGACAGGCAAGATATTGTAGTTTCACCCTGATGTTATTTAACCAATTGTTCACACAGTCGCAGGTTGAAAGATGAATTTCAGAGATGCAGACAAACAAGCACGCATTCGTACACAGACTCCGTGACACCAAGCCCCTACAGCTGTTGAATTGGACAATGTTTCCCCATATTTGCAGCGCCGGGGGCGAGACGCCGTGTTCCCGCCGGCAGAACCAAAGTACTTTGCAGCCATTCTGCTCAGTGTTGACGACAGGGTTATGGGTGTTATCGTGGTTGAGTTGTCCCCGCGGCTAACAACGCCGCAGATGCATCTTGACTCTTGGACCGAGGCGATCATCAACAGACTTTGTTCTGTTCACAGAGGAATAATGCATAAGACTTGCATAGCAGGAGCTGGACAATGATGGTCGAGACAGGGTATGATTACATTAATGGGTAGCAGAGGAGTTACACATAAAACTGTATCGACTCTAATGTTTCCTTGCGGTATAAGTTTATTGTCAGGAAGCAAAGGACATAAAGAGTGTGATGGAATACAATTGTACAGTACGTAAATGTTAATAAAAGAATCTAAGATAAAGTGCTGAGTCAGTCACACAGCTTATTGAATCCTCTACTCTTTGACTTTTCCAGAACAGCCCCTCTTCAGAAACTGCGCCTTCAAACAAGCTGACTCGTGAAGTTTGTGATGTCATTTCAGCTGCTGATCAATCAGGAAGCAGTGAAATTATAACAATTTATGATATATAATAACAATTATGACAAGATTTCTGACATTTTTATAAATAAGCAGCAAGACATTTGAAGTTCCCGCCCTGAGTGTGATGTCGGAGGAAAATGACTGCGGTGTAAATATGGCCTATGGTTGCAAAAACACTGGCAGAGCGGATGCCAAACACAGTGAATGACACCTGCTCAGGCGTCTGAGAGCTGACCAATAAGAGCAGACTGGGCTTTTTGGAAGGGGGGCCTTAAAGAGACAGGCACTAAAACAGAGGGCGGATTTCAATCATGTAAACATTTTATGGCAGACGCCCAAAATGAGCATAATATGGGATCTTTAAATTATTCCGTTTTTCACTTTTCTTTGACACGCTAGCAGTGTGGCTGTAGGGATGGCGATGTCGAGCAGGTGTGGATTGCTGGGAAATTTGCTACAGATATTCAAGGTCCTTATAGAAAACATTCAAATGACGTTGGTGCTCCCAGGATTGTTCATCTAACACCATCTTCAGGTCAAAATTTTAATTCACCCCAATACCTGCAGAACTCATGACATTCCATAGCATTTCGCCTCAGCTGTACTTTGTCATTGGTGCTAACGGTTATCGTTCGCACGCTAACACGCTAAACTGTCAAGGCGAATGTGGTGAACATTACACCGGCTAAATACGTGCATGTTAGAATCATTGTGAGCATTTTAGCATGCCGATGTTAGCATTTAGCTAGGAGCACTGTTGTGCCTAATTACTGTCTCCCAGAGCTGCTAGCATGGCTGTTAGACACTTAGTTTTGTTTTTACATGATTCATGTTTATATTTCTCCCGCTTTGCAAATCAAATATGCATTTGTTTTGTTGCAAGGAACGTTGGGGTTATACATGCAAGTTTTTCGATTCGAGCCAAATTCTGTGAGCCACATTAAGCACCAATTTCCCCACTATTGTTCCCGTCTGTATTTGTTTTATTTGTATTTTTTAATTAAGCAGTTTCCGCTGGCACTCTCCTAAGAAGGCCCTCGTAGAGAAGTGTAGGGAGCAAAAAACACAGAGGAGACAGCAATGTTGGAGGGAGACACAAACAAGAACAGAAAGTACAAAAAGGATTGCCCACACACACACACACACACACACACACACACAGAGCACAGACAGATGGATAGCACAGTACGCAAATCCAAACCGGGCAGTATTTCTCCCTCCCTATCTCGCCATCCATAGATCACCAGTGTGACAGCTTCAAAAAGGCCCGGCCCACGGCTTTACCAATTGTCAGACACCCTCAGCGTGGCTCAACACAGAGATTAAAGGGGACTATGAGGAGACAGATGGACTCGGAGGGTGAGAGGGTTAACTGCTCCCAGATTCCCCCATGTCAAATCAATAACACCTCATGAAATGTGTTCCTGTTAATATACCGCACACGGCAATTTATCCTGGGGCGGTGTCAGTGAGAGGTGCGTAACGGTGAAATCACAGGTCATATATCAGTGCACAACGGTGACTCGAGCTCACTGTAGCATCTGTGCTGTAGCTGTTTCATCCTACTGCATATAAACTGCTTCACCTCTACGTTTTCCTTTTTTTCTTACTAATTTAAAACTAAATTTACTACTGTATTCTGTATTAAAACAATGCAGTGGGCTATGTCACTTAGGATAAACTGGCAATACTAATTGTTGACAGCGAGGATGACAATTTTTGTTGCTAGTTTCACAGAATAAAATCTAAATTCAGACTCATCGGGATGCATCCTTCTTACTACTTAAGCAATGTTGTTGTCATCTGGCAGATTACTGCGTGGATCATCGCCCTACTTGACCCGTCTTTGACATTTAACAGTGGTTAACAAGTTGTGAGGGCAGGTAACACCCGGCCTGGTGATCCTTGTGTGGGTGTTTTATGAATATTCTGCCAACTCTGTTCCTGCAGGCAAATCTCCTCCCCCGTTCTCCCTGTGACAGTTCTGGTCGTGTAATATCAAAAAGTTTATAAACCGACTGTTGAGTCGATGAGCTGATATAACAAGATGCAAGTAAAGACTCAACCGTTGACAAATATGCAAGTACAGCCAGCAGCCAGTTAGCTTAGCTTAGCACAAAGCCTGGAAATGGAGGAGATGTCTAGCTTTGTTTTGTCCAAAGGTAAGAAAATCCACCCAGTAGCACATGTTAGCATCTCTGTCAGGAAATTGTCCGGCTCATAACCCCTTGTACAACCACAGTGTAATGTTTTTAGACTTGAATGAATTAAACAAATGAGATATGACATGTTACTCAAAGAGGTTTGGCCTCTGGTCACAGCCATGCTAGCTTTCCCCTGTTTACAGCACATACTAAGCTAAGCTAACTGGCTGCTGACAGCACATCATCTTAAATGTGCTTTCTACTTTATTCTCTTAACGCCTACAAACAAACAATTGCAAGAAAAAGGTGGGTTTAATTTGGGAAAAGAGCTTACCTTCAAGAATCTTTCCTGTTTGCTCTGCAGCTCCACCAGGCAGGACTTTGGCAACGTAGGCCCCGATGTCTCCATTAGAGCCAGGGACCTCTTTCCCTCCAACCACGCGGATACCCAGACCATTTCCTGGTTAGGACCAACAACAAACACAGGTGTGCCGCGTTGCTAATTAGTCGGTAGTTTCAATGGCATTCGACTTTGTGGAGATACAAAGAGGATAAAGTGTGTGTGGACTCAAATATAGCTATTGCGCTTCGAAGCCAAAATGTAGTAACTAAAGGAATTCAATATCAATTTTAGCTTCAAAAAATTATTTTGGCATTGAAATGTTTAATTTGTGTGTGATAGCATTCAAAATTGTGACAGAGCGAAGGCCAAAAAGACAGCTAAGTAAGAGAGATTTATCAAGCTAGCTAGCTAGATACCGTACTGGTGTTAGCTATAGCCTTAGCTTAAGCTGCAACTACATTTGCTTAAAGATGTTTCACTACATTTAACATGTCTTTGGTGAACTAGATTCTTAGTTTGTTCATTCATTATTCTAAATGAGGTAGTGGCTAAATCACGTTATGATAGAAAATACTCAGCTAATGTAACCTGCTAAAGGTAACTAATGTTAGCTTAGCAGGGTTGAAGTATTGTCATCTCAGTTTCACTCAAGTTATCTAAATAATTTGTTTATATGTATAAAATTGTAGATACATGTATCATTGTGCATATTACTTAAATATTAGTAGTAGACATGCCGGAACAAAATAGATTTAATCCCTAACTATGGACTGTAAATAAAGTTTTTATTTTGTAGTCAAGGCATTTTGTAGTCTGTTGGTTGGCAGCTACTTAAGTCAGCTTAAACAGGTATAACAAAGAAAGCCGACAACCTTTCTTTCACTGAGTTTGCTAGCCAGCTTAAAAGCTTCACTGCTTCTGTAGTTACCGCTCTCGACCGTACCTTTGTTGATGGCATACCAGCCAGCATCTCTGCCAACTATCTACAAACCACATATGGATCTATTATCTTTCCCACACATAAAAGGCCTCCCTCTACACAGAACCAGAAGTTGGTTTCCTTATTTAACAGAATTAACCACTGTAATATAGTTACGGAAGCGAGAACAAAATGACTCAGTTCAGCACCAGGCCCTCATAAACAGAACGCTTCCTTTGTGGGCTGTTTGTTAATTGCATAAGATAATCCAGAGTGTGAGGGATACGCCATTTTGAGCATGGCAATGACTGATGAGCGTGGAGACGAGCCAAATCAAAAGGGAAGCCAGGAAATGAAATGTCTGCCTGCTTTGAGCCTGGAGGAATGGTGTGATGGAACGTAATGGCAGGGGAAGTGACTCGCCAGTTTCTTGAGATCTGCCATGAATATCAAGTAAATAAAATGCATGACGCACACTTGTCATGCTCTGTAAACCTAATGAGACGTTGTGGCCCATATCAATATGTGCATTTAACTCTTTATACCTTTTTTCTAATAATTTTGAATCTATTTTATAATCACTCATATTCAATCAGAGGAAAACAATGCTGGGAGCAGTGCATATTTGATGCAGTCAGTAAGCAACGGGGTCAATAAATTCTGATGCATGCATTACAGTCAATAACACATTAGCTGGGCACACATGCCTCTCTGAGCGTGTGTTATTTCCTCCTCTTAGCATGCTGTTGTTATTGAATGAAATGCAGTAAACTGTGTTACCTCACCTGAGACACTGCGGTCTTTGGGATCCCTCTGCAGTTTGACCCTGAGGTGAGGGAAGGGGTAGTACGGGCCTTTTCCCTGTGGCCCATACACAATGGTGAGATGTCATGTACGCACAGGGTAAATGGGAAACAGTTAAGTATGGATTTTTTGCAACATGGACATATATGTGGCATTTAGGTGCCTTTCCTTACCATGTGAGCGAACATACCACATATAATTATCCAGGTGATAAGAGTGTTGGTGCATGCATTTCATTACAGCTTGGACTTGCTATACAGTATATGTGGGGGATTTGCTAACAGTGTTCAGTAAGTTGGTGTGTGTGTCCCTGTTTCACCTGTCTCTTCTCTTGTCCATTCTCTGACCGTCCATCCCTAGGTTTGTCAAACCAGTCGGTCTCTTCTCGTCTAAGGTGGTAGGCTTCAGAGATAAAAACAAGCAGCACCGATCAGAACCAATCTGGGAAACTGGACCTTTTTAAGCTACCACACCGAATTGATTTCTTCAGTTTAAACAGGTGAGATAGGTATAAAAGTGCTAACATATCACAAGCCAAATTCTATTAATGAGAAGTCAAAAATAATTAGTGATTGGGCTTAAAAAGAAATGAAAAAAAAAACATTATTTAACTTGCGTGTGAAAAGGGGAAAGGATGCCAAACAACATTTCTCATAAGTTTTATAAACTGAAGACAAAAAATGCAGTTCGAGAGTGAAATAAAAACAGTATTAGTACATGATGTATATTAGCATAATATAAAACCAACAGTGTGGTACTTTTCTATGAATGTAAATGTTGGGTATGTACATATTTTTGCATTATTTCTAACTTCAATTGTACGGAATCTCTGAAACATGTATGTCCTATATAACATCGTATGAATTTTGCAATGTAAAGTCATTGAAAATTTCTTCCAGGAATTGCAAAAATTAAATTGGCATTTATTTGCAATTATATTAGTGTCCTAAAACCTCCCCAACATTTTAATATCTGTAGATGCTATATATGGTGTTGTTCCTTTTGACTGGTGGTGCAGGTTAATGTGTTAGCTTATGGGTGACTAGAAAACCGAACTAATACTCTACCATTGGTTGCATCGTCTCTGTTCAAAGCCATCAGGGAATCACTTAGCGCTGAAATCAAGGCAAATGTGTTTACATTGCAAAATGATGGGATCCATACGAATTTATTAACAAGTAGTTATGCCACATTCAAGACAACTTAGAACTAGAAACTTTAAATGTTTAAACCAGAAAGATAAACAATGGTACCTCTTTGAGAACCTGAACTACTAAAACTGTAACATTTTTGCATCCCCATCTCATGAACAAATCCTCAGCCTGGAAACTGTCCAGGTCGCTGCTGCTCTAATTAAGCACTCCACAGAACACATGAACAACAGTGATTAAATGGTTTTAGTCACAACTGGAAGAGTAGCCATTACCAATACACACCGCGATACAATATATTATTTATGGCTTTTACCAAGCAAAAAGAATCCAAGGGTTATAAAAGAAGAGGCAGCAGTAAACTAAAATGTATTTTATGTTCTTGCTTAAAAAAGAAATTATCTTCCCTGTTTGAATAAGACACTGTACAGAATATTTGATAATAATGGGGTCGTCTTAGAGATGAAAGCTCAGAATACAATAGGCTTTCAGTACTTGGAAGTGAAGAGAAAAATTGTCGATGTTTGTAGAGCAGTTAATTCAATTAATCAGATCGGTAGTGTTCTTGCATTGTTGATTCTTCATGTTTTATAATAAAAAATACAGAAAATAAAGGGCCATACTAATAGAGTGTGTGAATTTTCATTAAAGTGAGGCAGCAATACTTTTAGGAAATGCAGTAAAAGAAAGGTTAATAGACCTAAATGTAATCCATGCAACATAAAGTCACTGATGCATCACAATACAAGCAAGTATTCATGACAAGACATGCAAGTTAATGTGTTATATTTATTACATACATTCAAGTGTTGCAACCAAAGATCATGCAATTCAAAAAATACAATCAAGGTTCCCCTACTGTAACGACTAATTCGTTATAGGGATGTCAGTATAATTTGGTAACACGATGATGTTGCCTGTAGTTTGGTATGAAGATTCAAACTATAAATATATTATACACTTAAATATGATCATGAAATACACCAATATTGTCCACTATGCTAATTATACATCAACTGTTGGAGACTCCAAAAATAAATTCTATGTACTACCGGCTATGTTACTAGATGGTTACTACTGTCATTTTGAAGAGTAACTGCAAAAGAACTGGTTCAACTGACAGAATTCGGTACCAATTATGAAAATTTTGCAAGTGGGGAGGCACTTTTTCAGTGTATCATTTGTGGGAAGAAAAAAGTTTTCTGAATCTGACCTAAATTTTGAAGGATTATTATGTTATTGTGGTTCAAGCCTTGTATAATTAACAAGCAGGAATACTTGAAAGACTGAAAATCTTCTTTGAGAGTTGAAACATCAACAAATGACAGCATGCTCTAAATAAGTGTGCAATATCTATTTGAGGAGGGAAACCTCTCACACAATTTAGCTTTAACAGAAAGTTAGACAGTACTGTGTCATGCAGTGAACTAATATGGGAAAATGTGACACAATATCTAGAATGCAGACAGAAACACAGTGCATGCATAAAGATACATTCAAGCAAACCCTATAAGATGTCAGAAAGATATACAAAGGCATGCATGCATACCAGATATCAACTGATTGACCAAAAATACTGACACCAGAACACAAAAATAAGTTACATTCACCCAAGTTAAGGTTAGATATGAAAACATGAAAAACAGACACATGCAGACTTTCAGTGAATACACAGAAACAGTACACAATAGTACTAAATGCAAGCAAGACAAACCAAAAACAGACGTTCTCAAGGATGAAACATTAAGAAGTAGAAGAGTGACGACGTGACAAGTCTGTTTTTTACCTTCACTATCTGACATGGTGCCCTGAAGGTCATCCATCAGCACATAACCCCTACCCCTGGTTGGTTCTTCCCTGATATGTTGCTGCTGCTGGGAGTCTTGCAAGGACAGACAGGAACCAAACTGGTCCCTCGAATCAGCAGAGATGGGCGGCAGAGGTCCTGCTGATGCACGGGCCATGCCCATAGGCTGCCCCACTGGGCTCAGTGGGCTCTCTTCCTCCGAGTTCTGGGCCACTATGGGTATTCGGCCACGGCCACTTTGCACGATGGGAAGGCTGGTGGGTTTGGTGCGACCAGAGGGGGTTTGGTAGCTTGGTACATCTCCAGATGCTTCACCGTCTCCTTTAAGCCTCAGTGAAGAGCTGGAAGGATCCCTTTTGATAGACAGGTCCAGACCATAGCATGATGTGGGCCTGGATGAGGGTCTTGAGCGACTACCACTTGGATAGGCAGAGTCCAAACCTAAGCTCTGGCCCAAGTTCAGAGACCCAGCCAAGTTGGCACCTAAGGTGGACCCCAGGTATTTTTGCTGCTCTGCAATATTCTTACGAAGGCCAAAGGTAATCTCATCCTGCGAGAGCCGGCTGGTTCTTGTAGATGCACTAGTAGAACCAAGATAGCTGGTGTAGTCCGTCTCCAAACCTCTGGTGTCTGTCATAGAGGAATACTTGGAGGAGATCTTCGGATCTAACAAAGGAGTCTTGTGTTTTTGGTACAACATGGATGCTGGGAGTTGTTTAGCTGCCTGCTTCTCTAGAGTAAGACGACTGATGCTGTACTTATCCGTCTTTGGATAGTGTCTTTGGGAGTAACTAGAGACACCAGAGCTTGGAGTGTAGTAGTGCTGGGAGGAGAGACCTGTCAATTGTTCTAGGTTTTCTGTCCCACCAGTACTCCTCCTAAACTCTTGCTTCAGCTGCTGCTTCAGGAGTTTAAGTTCATATGGTTCCTCCATTGCATCCTCTTCATCAGGGGTCTTTCCATACGTATGAAGTCTAGAGGTGGATCCCAGATAGTCAGTAGACCCCAGATCGGCGGCACTCCTGCGCAGCAGCTTCTCTGCCTTAGCCAGCTCTCGTTCAGCCAAACTATAAGATGAAGACAGACCTGTGGAGCTTTTAGCCAGTTCTGCAGCATCTTCCAGCAACATGTAACTCCGAGGTGTATGGTGATCTACATCTGTGTAATAGGAATCAGAGACAGTTGACATGGGGCTACGTGCTAGACTTCCCACCTCCAAGGCTCTGAGGTCAAGGTGGTTGCCATATTTGTCATACTTTACTCCCAGGTAAGCTGATGATGTGGGATCAGGCTGGCGGCTAATGACATCATATTTAGTTGCATCTAGCTCTGATAGAAGGGCTGCTTGTCTGGCTGCTTTTTGTTGCAACAAAAGCATCTGGTGGTAACTCTGCTGCTGGGAGCTAGTCAGCGAAGGGACGGAGGAATAGAGAGAATGAGACTGGTAGGACTGGGGAGTCTGGTACAGTGACTGCTGGTACTGGCTTTGAGGGTATTGGTATGAGTATTTTCCATAATCATGCTTGGTTTGCGGTGGTACAAAGTCATCCAGTTCTGACTGTGGAGCTGTCCTAGGACGTTCAAGACCATGACCTTCAATCTCCTCATCCTCGCCATCTCCACGCCCACCTCTAGTCTCTCGGATGTTACTAACCTCACTATCTGACATGTAGTCCCTGTCCTCAGCAACGCTCTGTAAGTAGGCCCTTTCCCTCTTTTCTCTCTCCTTCAGTAGCACATCTTTTCTCCGATTAATGCCCATCTCCAAGTACCTTAGCTTGGCATCAATCTCTTTCTCCTCCTCATCTAACTCTGCTTGTCTTTTGCGGAGTTTGGAAGACTCTCGCTCCACCAGATCTAGCTCACGATCAATATCTTGTAGGATCTTGGCACGTGCCATGTTGGAATTGCGGCACATTCTTCGGCGTGCAGAACCAGTAGTGTATGCTGTTTGGCCAGTGGTTGTCGACTCATCCTCTGATGGTGGATTGGGGAGAGTCCTCTTCACCTTCTTCTGAGTGCCTGTTGGTGTTCCACCCGAGCTTTTGGCCTGTATAAAAATTGAGCCAAAAGCTACTGATTAGATATGCAGGAATTCCAACACTTTTCTTAATCACCAAAAATGAGTCCGCTGGTTTTGACTTTCTCTGAAATATACCATTCAGATAACATTAACTTGAGATAATTGCAAAATTTTACATGCTTCTAATTCTGTTGTTGTTAATTAGGACATTTACTCTAGGGGATTTGAGTGTATTAAAGGTTATTGGAAAACAGGGTTTATTGATCACCTTTTGTGCATCCCAATAAGATATGTGTTCTTGCCCATAAATTTGACTCACTAAATTGTAGACTCCTAAGTGTAGTTTCAAAAGAAGTAATTTATTCACATTGAGCCTCTACGGATCTCTGACAGCTCAATATTTTCATGCAAGCTCAGCTTATTTTCCATCCTTTTACGTATGTATGAGATTCTCAAGAGTGAACTGTCCAAGCAGAAAACTGACTTCCAGACCTCATGAGGGCCAAGAGGAGCAACACAGGAGGCCTAAGTGGGAATGCATAACCCATCCCACTATGTTTCATTAATTTCCCCATATGTCTATATTTTACTATGCATGTCCACAAATCAAAATGAAATCAGAGCTTTGCACATTACTTTGAATGTTTTAATAAAACATAGTACATTATTATTGTTGAAATACACACTGAAATACATGCACTGTAGAATTTAAACTTAAAGTAACTTTGCTAACGTCTCTATAGTAAGAATGCAAATATTGCCACATCCCTTGGGATTAGGTCACAGCAGTTTACAGGCCGGAAACAGCAGCATTGTATAACATGAAGTTCAGTGAATGGGCTCTATCTGCATAACTTATATAACAAGCTGAATAAGAATGGTCCAAAAATAAATGCCAAAATAAACCAAAGATTAGAAAAACCACCATCATTGAAGTTGCGGCCAGAGTGCTTTATCAAGAAATGGGCTGATGTTGGAAATACCTCTACTAACACATCTTACTAATCTCCAGACCAAAATTACACTTAAAATACAAATATTATCCTTATTTTCTTAGAGTTAAAATAAACCAACCTCTTGCTTTTTTGCTAGCACATATGTTCTGTCTTATATTTATATAGCTCAAAGTGATGGTTATAGTACTCACAGTATAGCTATCCCCATACTGGGTGCCAGATGTTGCCTTTTCTTCTCCTGTTGGACTCATGGGCTTAGGGTCAGACATGGATCTCTGCATGCCTTTTGGCCCTCTGGGACTTCCTGGAGAGGCTTTTAATGGGTCCTCGCTTCCTCTTAGCTTTTGTGGGCTTGTATCACCCAGTGATTTCTCATAGGACACAAACTCAAGGGATTTGCTCGGGGATATACAGGGGGATATGGGGGAATAGAGCACTTTGGGAGATTTAGGAGCATGAAGTGTAGAGGAATCAACTTTGAGGTTAGGAGACTGGCCTATCTCTAAGGGGGTAGGTCGTTTCTTTGGTGATGTCCTTTCAGAGTCAGACAGCTCCATCCTGGTGTCCATTCTAATGTTCCCATCTGTATCTGTTTGTATAGAAATCTCAGTGTGGGCTTGAAGAGACATCTCTGACTGCCCACTCCTATCACCTCTGGCAGTGCGTGGCCGGCTTTGTCGGCTTCTAGTCTGAGCCTCCCATTCATCTTGATCCTCATCATCAGTCTGCACACAACTGTCAACACTCTTTTTAGCACTTCTCTTTTTTCTCCCTGCTGTGTAAGCTTTGCTGACTGCCTCATCCTCTTCATCTGTCTGGCACCCACTATCCGTTATCTTTCGGGACAACACTGTGCCATCAGGTCCCAAGACAATTGCCTCTTGCACTCCATGCCCTGGTATGTCCCCACCTGGGTACATCTGACGAAGCTTTTGTTCTTCCAGTTGAAGACGCAGTTGCTCTTGCAGTCTCTGAATCTGCTCAAGCTGCTGCTGTTGCTGGGCATAAGTTTCTTTCTGCATCATAAGGTGAGCCTGTCTTTCCTCTTCTTGCTGGTTCAAGATTTGCTGCTTCATGGCCTGCAGCTCCTCCAGTTCCTTCTGGACCAGGAGCTGTTCATGCTCACGAAACCGCTGGATCTCCTGGCGCTCCCACTCTAATTCCTCTGCCAGGCGCTGTTGCTTGAGTTTCTCCATCTCTAGCCGCTCACGCTCTGCCTGATACTGACCATCCCCAGGAACCATGGGTGAAGACAGAGCCTCAAGTGAAGCAGCTATGGCTTCTAGGGATGCATCAGTGTAGGTGTCAAGGGATAAAGAAGCTGTAGCTGTGGGGACTTGGGCAGCTGTAGTACTGCCTCTAGAGATCTCCAGATTGAGTGGGGCATCACCTTGCTCTTCTGTTGCATCAGTGGAGATAGTTGACAGGAAACTGTGCGACCGTGTGAGTGGTAAGTTCTGGAGGTTGGACAGGGAAGGCATGGTGTCGCTGGTATGCATACCTGACAGGGTGTTGTATGTTGTACTAAAGATGGACCCAGGTTGGGTAGTAATGGCATATGTAGATGGTATTGGTGCTGCAACAGAGGAATATACCACCCCATTTGATGATCTCAAAACGCTGCTTGTACCGAAGAGTGTACCAACAGCAGTTGTGACTCTGGTTTGGGAATAGGGTGGAATTGTCATTCCTGCGTAAGCCCCTTTCTTGGAGTAGTCAACAGCTTCACCTGTCAAAAGTCAAAAATATCAGTTGAGTCCAAATAATTCAGACGTATTCAATATGGAAGCAAGCCATGCCATATCCAAATGATGAAAAAAGGTGGAAAAAGAAAACCTCCAATGTTGAGATTTGCAACAAGCATAAACAAGATGTACAGTAAGAGCATGCAGGCACATGCAAAAATATTACGAAAAAATGAACAAAAAAAAAAAAAATTTTAAAAAATGAATTGTCCATGCAAACAAACAAAAACAAAAAAGCAAAAACAAACCAAAAATGCCACGTTAGCCATGAATGAGTGGAGGCAGTTCAAAGTGACATTTAAGTGACAGGTCTGCAATGTCACTCCACTGACCTGCATCAGAAATCTTTGCAGAGGTAAGATCTACTGCACCATCTGTGGTACCACTGAAATTATAGCTGTTCTTACTCTTGTAAAAGAACAGGCCGGCTTCTGCTAGGTTAGTGTCTGACATCGAGGGTTTTATTCCACCAAACCCTCTCATTCCATAAGGTGATCGGTCATACTGGTAATGGTCATCACGATATCCAAAACGGTCTTCAGGCAGGGGTGTGGTAGGTTGCTGAGTTGTGCAGCTTCCTGCGAATGGGAGCTTGTATACAACATCACAGCATACAGCTCTTTTTCCTGCTGTCAGATCCACTGGTTTGCCATCATCATCTCTGATCACAGCTGTGGCCACTTCTGCAGAAGCAGCATCGACTGATACCACAGTATTGAATGGTTTTGTTGTGGTAAGGTCAACAGCTCCTGCCACTGTTGGTGTACCTGTAGTTAATCCATTGGCCACACTTGCAATAGAAGTGGGTGCAATAGTGACAGGGGCAGTCTGGAAAGTTCCTCCACCTGTGCCTGATCCAACAGAGAGGTTAATAGGGATCTCTGTACCAACATTAGTGGAAGGCTGAGAATCAATTGGGCGATATATAATTTGAGAAAGAGGCTCAAATGACTTATTTTTTGTTAGCTGAAGGGGAATTGAAGTAGCTTGAGGGATATCAGCATTGTCACATTGCTGTATTGTGGCAGAACAGGTCACAATGGTGATGCTATCAGTCACTATAGATACAGTGGATGATTCAGCACTGAGGTTGACCACAGATGACTGAACTGCACTGTTCTGACGACTGACATCAGTTGCAAAGGACTGACGTCTTGGGTCTGGGCCAGCAGACAGGTCCACACCATTCAGGTCTGATCCTGCGTCCACCTTCATAGTCCTAAGATCTACCACCTCAGATGCTTGGAGGGCCTGTCCATTCTGTGCTGGCAATTGGGGCTTAGGTTTCTCCATTGAGATTGGGACACCATTTGCCCTTGGAGCTGGCACTGGTGGTGTTGTCCTTTCATGAACAACAGAAACCATGGTCCTTTGAACTTCTGTAGTGACCAGTTGAGAGATGAGATTAGGCATAACGACAGGCTGTGCTGAGGCAGATATGGCCTCAATTATGTGACAAGAGCTAGAAACATGTTTTTCTGGGCCACAAATCTCTTGACTTTCAATGGATTCTGTGACACGAGTGAATGCCAGAGGCACCCTGGTTGTTTGAGGAGGGGTTGGTTGTGGATGCTGCTGTAGATATGGCTGATCTTGAGGCTGTGGTTGATAGTAACTTTGGGGCTGAGCTTGGCGTGAAGGTGATGCTGGGCCAGGGCTAGAGGGAGCTTGAGTTGAGACACTGTCTACTGGAGAGCTGGGCTGAGATGGCAGCGTAATGACCACATATGTGTCACGAAGATTCCTGGCATATCTTGGAGAAGAAGGAGACTTTGGTGAGTGTTGAAATGGCTTGCTCTCAGAAGAAGGGCTCAGATTCAGGGCTATGTCAGCAGGACCAGTGGGAAGTACAGATGGTCTTGGTGGATGTGGAGCATGGGCAGGTGAGGAAGGCTGTGAGCCAGGCTTTGGTGCAATCGGCGGTTTGACACCATGTCCTGGTCTGCTATCCCCAATCCCAGCAGGAATGGATGGCTTTGGGGGAACAGGAGGGGGGGCATGAGGTTTATACATTGGTGTAACTGCTGGTCTTGTAGGTGCTCCTTGGGCTGCAGTCTCTGGTCTGATTGGAGTGGCTGAAGCCTGAGAAGGAAGTGGAACTGGAGGTTTCCTGGGAAAAACGGTAGGTTTTGGTGGAGTCGGAGGAGGCAGTGGTGGTGCAACAGGTACTTCTTCTATTTCCTGAGAATTAGCCCTTCGTGGGACACTTGGCTTGGGGGGCACAGGTGGGGCAGTTGACACTACGCTTGGAATGCTGGGGGTGTACTGGGGAACTGTGGGCAAGGGTGATACATTAGCAATCACATGGGCTGATGTTCTTGGGAGTGCGCTAGATAAGTCCACAGCATCAGCCTGGAATGCTGCTACTGTGGTGTGAGGTTGCTGATCTGATGTGGATGATGGAGGATACTCCGAACACACTGTCACAGGCCCAGTTTCTGTAGCTGGTGTCGTGTCTGATACTGCAGTTATCTCTTCTCCCTTTTTACTCATTGTCTCGTCATCAGAAGACAGTTCTCCTGAAGAGCACTGTGTCACCCTTAAGTCTGGGATTGGGTGGAGTGCCCTTCTAGATGCAGTGGCTTCCACATCTGGCTCCAGCTGAGTTGGACTTGTTCCAGGAGTCAGCACTCTTTTCATTAGCTCCTCATAGGCAGTTTCAGCATCCAACAACGGCTTCCCATCTTTGCCATATGTAACTGTACTGCTTTTGGAGACAGTGTTCTCAGCAGGTTCTAACACAATTTCTGGGTTAGTGCTTTCTTTTTTTGGCTGCATTTTTTGATATTCCTGCTCCAGCTGCATGAATTCTTTCCTCTTTTTTATCATGTCTTCATAAACTTCATCCGGTGATCTCAGCGTTTTGGGCTGAGCAGGAACAGCAATCTTCTCTGGCTCCCCCAAATCCCCTGTTGAATTGTCAATGAGAGATGCATAGGCATAGTCTTCAATGAGCATGCCTCCGTAAAGGGACTCCTTTCCAGGTTGAATCTCACCTTTGTCAACTGTTGGAGAAGTAGCCCTTAGCATTATTTCCTCATAAGCCTCATCAGCAGATTTGAGAGTTCTTTTCTGTTATTTTATCAGTATTTTGATCATCTGTTGGGGAGTGAAGAGATACCGATGTAGGCAGTTGATACGTTTTCTGAACTGCTGCAATCTTTGCAGCATGTATTTCAAACCCTTCAGGATCTGATTCAATACTGGGGGAGAAATCAGAGCAGGAAGATCGTCTAATCTCCTCCATTTCAGCCTCTTGCCTGAGTTCCTCGGTTGGTGAGGCATCTTCAATGGGTGACAGGTTGCTTGGTGGTGTCTTTGTATTCTCTCGCCTCCTCTGGGCTCGAATTTCGTCTTTGTCTTTCTTGGATTTTTTCCCTGAGCCCTTCTGTTTTTCTTGCTCCCTGAGGAGCTCCTCTTCTTCCCGTAACTCTTCTTCTTCAGAAGAGTCTTCAATAGTTGGCAGCATTTGACCAGGTTGTCTGTGTTTGGCTTTCCTGTGTTGTTTACCCTCACCAGAACGGATATGGCCGGGACTACTGCTGTCACTGTCTTCATCCAGTGATGAGAGGGATGTTGGGGATGTCCCAGGAGTGAAGCTGGATGCATGTAGACTGGATGACCCCTCACCTCTTGACCGATCATCTGGGGAGTCAGTAAGGCTTTCCATTTCAGGCTCTCCATCATCATTAGGTATACGCATAGGGCTGCTAGGTGCATTCAGCTCCATAGTTTGGAATTTACGAACTGCAGTACCAGTTTGACGTTCCTCTTCTTTTACTTCTGATCCATCCTCTTTGTCTAGATCAGGTTTATCCAATGAGTCTCGGAGTTGCTTTTCTTCTTCATCATCTGGACTTATAGTGCTTTTCTTAGTAAGCCTCCTAGCTTTACTAGATGTGCTCCTGTCTACAGACTCTGTTTTCTTCTGTTGCATTTTTTTCTTCTCATCCTCTCTGATCTTTCGTCGGATTACATTTTCCTCATCAGATGGGGAAGCATCCTCATTCTCACTCATTTCCATGATCTGTTTTCTGATAAAATCCTCATCATCCCCTGACATTGGGCTTTCTTTTCCAAAGCTTTCACTGCTATCATCCAGGGAATCTGCTCTGACATCCATGGGCACAAGCAGCTTTTTCTTTGTGTTACCTTTGGCGTTCTTCTCAGAAAGTTCTCTGTCATCCTCCGAGCTAGGTGAGTCAGGTGAGAGAGGTAGCACCTCTAATTTACGTCTGGTCTTTAGAGTGTCTGTTAGTTTCTCCTCATCCTTTGGTTGCGTGCTAGCCTGGGCCTCAAGAATGGGAAGAACAGTGCTTTCCAACTTTGCTAGGTCTGATGGGCTGGTGGGACTGCCATCCTTGGCAGCCATTTCTTTGTCCCCAGGCTCTTTCAAGGTCTCCACCTTTTTCACCTGTTGGATTAAAACAAGACACAATTAAGTTTTTTGCCGTAAAAACTGTAAATACAAATCCTTGAGGAATTACAAATGGAGATTTAAAAAAATATCCTTGCTGGAACTTCATCAAAACTTATAAAAGTATTTTTTTCAACAAATGAAATGAAAAAATAATGATCATGTGACCACCAAAAAGTGAAACATACAGTCTGACATGAAAACATTCTTAATTATGGTAGATTTCTTAGTTTGGCTTTTTCCATTAGCCTTAACTGACGTCCATATGTGTGAATTTATTTCTAAATCTCTTTTTGTGAAAAAAAGGAGAAATAAACCTACAAAGATAATCATATAATCTACCACCACTTGTGCTAAATACTATGGTCACCTCAGCGACTGTATCTTCATCACTGGGCTTTCCCAGAGGCTCAGCTTTAGCTTCCTTTGTCTCCTCCACGTTAGTGTTCTCCTCCTTTGGGCCTTTGTCCTGCTCACTAACTACAGAGACTGGGATTTCAGGTTCTGCTACAGGGACTGCAGCTACTGATACAGACACACCTCCATTTTCAAAAGCTGTCTCTGACACCTCATCCTTCTTTGATATTGAGTTATTTCCTACATCAAACTGTGCAGTGCCATCTTTGTCACAGACTGTGCTCGTCTCTGATACTGAAATAGGCTCCTGGATGTTGCCAGCAACAGGTTGTGACTCAACCTCTTTTTTGACAACTTTTTCTTCCTCCTCTTTGATTAGCACATTGTGCTCTGGGACTTTCTCAAGCTGTTTCCCATCACTGCCTGTTAGAGCGGACGTCTCTCTCTCTATTTCACATTGATCTTCAGCAGCAATGTTTGATTTTTGTGAACCAGCTTCTTTCTCATCCTGAATGAGTTTCTCCTCAATGGCTTTATCAGTGACTGGTGTCTCACTAATGACACCTAACTCCTTCTCTGCACTTGGCATTGACTCCTTGACATTGACCTTTTCCTCAGATGTAACCACTGCATTCTCAGATTTATCATCTGCCGTTAACATTGTATCTATAGGTGTCTGCTTTTCCTCTTTCTTGGCTTCACTCTCTGCTTCAACCATTGGCTTTTCTGTCTCCTCTGGCTTCTCTGACAATGATACTGTCTTGACAAGGCTTTCCTCAGCAGGTGTTGGCTCCTGCTTTGTTGCTGGTTCTATCTCTTTATGTGTCTCATCTTTTGGGATTTCTTCAGCAACAGTCGGAGGTAGCTCTGTTGTTGTTTCTGAATCGTTTTTGTTTATTACAGGACAAATATTCTCTGTTTCAGCAGAGGAGGGTGCAGGACTTGATTCTGCTTTAATAACCTTCTCCTCCAGAGGTTTCTGGTCATTAGCCTTCTCAACTGTTTTCTGTTCAGTTGCCTCTTCTTCTAAAGCTTTCCCTTCGTCAGCTTTTACCTCAATAGCTCTCTCTGCAGCTGCATTATTCTGAACTTCTTCCTCTTCAAAGCCTTTGCTATTAGATAATTTATTCTCAGTGCCTGCCTCCTCAATAGCCCTCTCCTCAATGGTTCCTTTTTCAACAGCTTTCTTCTCAACATTTTTTTCTTCAGCAGTGTTCTTTATTGTTTTCATCTCAACTGATGTTTCCCTATCAGTGCTCTCTGGTATTTTCTCCTTAGCCATGTCCTCTTCAATGGAAACTTTTTCAACAACTTTATTTTCAACAGTGCTCTCCTCTTTTGCTTTCTCCAGAGATTTGGTTTCCCCTTCAACTGGAGCAACAGGAAGTGACGTCTCTGCTGGGCCAATTGGAGCAGGCTCCTCCTCTTTTTCTACGGGTTTGTTTTCCTCTTTATTAGCTTGACTTTCCTCCACTGAAGGCGAGACAGGATGTTTGTTCTCTGACACCTCTGGAGAACTTTCAGATTCTACACATTTTGCTGGCTCTGGTTTTAATTCTTGCTGGGTCTCCTTAGTTTTAGGGACCTCAGCGTCGTCAGCAGGAGTTATATTTTCAGCTGAAGGGGGAGGTGCACTTTCCTTGGATACCGTCTCTATGTTTGGTTCTGGTTCTACCTTTATTTCTGCAGTAACTTCATTCTTGACATCAGGTGCCACACTCTCAGCCTCTAGTTTTGTAGCTGTATCTGTTTGCTCCACATTAACAGTGGTGTCTACTGTACCTGATGGAGTCTGACCTGCTGCTGTCGTTTGGGGTTCATCTATCTGAGGTTTCTCACTTTGTTCAACCTCTGCTATTTTCTCGTCTTTTACGTTTGTAGCTATAGAATCTGGCTCAGGCTGAGGGGGAACTTCCTGTGATGGTGCTTCTGCTATCAAGTCAGGCTTTGGCTCAATTGAATCTGTTGTCACTTCTGGAGGCTTTTCTCGAGTGGGCTCCACTTTCTCATTATCTGTCGGGGGAGCTGCAGCCTCATTCTGAATAATCTGGGGATTTGGCTCTGTTTCTGCCTCAGCAGGGACGGCTGTATTGTCTAAACCTGTATTAGTCAATAGATTTTGTGTCTCACTTTCCGCAGGGAGAGAAAGGTCCTCTGTCGCATTCTGAGAGCTACTCTGCTGTTCACTGACAGGTGAACTCTGTGCTTGTTGCTCAACATTAGATGACTCTGTCTCAGAGTTAGGAGGATCCTCTGCTGCTTTCTCAGAGCTACTCTCTAGTTGTTCAACTGCCGGGATTTCACTGACAGGTGAACTCTGTGTTTGTTGATCAGCATCAGATGGCTCGGCCTCAGGTTGAGGATGGCCCTCTGCTATTTTCTCAGAGCTATTCTGCTGTTGATCAACTGCTGGGATACTCTCAGCTACACTCTCTGAAATCTGAGCTTCTCGTTCAGGATGTATTACAGGCTCAGACACTGGTTCAGCCGCTAACGGTTCTTTCTGTTCCTCTGGCTGTGGTGTTTCCTGTGGGGTGCAATCAGGAGGAGGGGCACTAACAGAGAGAGGGGCATTGTGATCAGGTTCAGGAATGGGTTCGGGCACTACCTTGGCATCAGGAGCTGGTGGGGTTGGGTCTGCTGCTTCTACTACAGGTTTGCTATCTACAGCAGCGGGGGCAGGGGTGAGGAGGAGCAGGAGCAGGAGCAGGAGCCGGTGGTTGCTTCTTTGGGGAAGCCATGGCTGGTGGTGGCATGTCTCCCAGCTGGCCCGACATGGCTCTTTGGGTCTGACAGTTGAGGCAAAGCCATTCTTTCTGTAAGACAAAGATAAGAACAAATAATTAATATTTTTATGTTTATTTCCTAAACAAACTGAATAAACAAACCTTCTCTGTTTTCGCAACTGAATAAACAAACTGACCTTAAAGGACAACACAATTTCATACTGTTTTACTTTGTTTATATGTGGCGGACCCTGCCATCTTTCTTGCTACAAACATTCTCATAATTTTGACCCACTTACGCGAAGAAAAGTTCTTCTACGTAGTTTATACGTCACTGTGACAAGGAACTGTAACTTCTTCTATTTCAAGGGAAGCTTTTGCATTTATGGGACTTCAGAGATAGGCCCATGTATAATGCATGGTAATGGGACAGGGGTTTACCAGGGCATGTCAGAAAGGCTTGGGTGGCCTGTGCAGACATTTCATGTAGCAGACTTAACACAAGACTGTGTTTCAACATTTGTATGTGTTTTTATGATTGTCTAACCTGGTGTGCATATATGTGTATGCATGCTTTAAAACATGACAGTAGCATGTGCGCACATCCTAAACCTGTTTTCAACCCTTGAAAAACATTCCAGACTGAAAAAAAACGAACACTTTCGGCTGTGTGTGAGTCAGCGAACGGCAAATGTTTTTCCCCAGACTCTGTGCTCCCTGAACATCTTATTTAGTTCCAATTACACCTCAATTCAAACACTGAAGCCTGGCACTGGCCAATTTAAAGAATGTGTTCAGTGCAAAGTACAATAAATGACTATAATGTGCTTGTTGAAATCACCTGGGATGTAGTCCTTACCCAAAACTTAACAGTGTTGCTACTCGCAGTGGAACAAGAAACAAACACACTGCTGGAACAGCTGTTCTAACCTGACATCTCAGAGCTGTGCTTAATCTGTCCTGTCATGGCCATTTTTAAATGTTGTATTTTTCCAGGTACCCACTTAAAACACAGGACTCAGAGGAACACGGCTAGGCTGAAGGCCCTGCAGGGGGTTATGATTCAAGAGCTGCAGCTATTATTGGACTTAGTATCCAGTATGGCTTTGCTTTAGCTAGAAATGAAAAGGGATGATAGACAATCCACATGTTGGGATTTCAGGAAACTGTAGCTATAAACAGTACAAATGCATACACACTTATCCAATTAGGGTACACCAGACCAGAACACACTTAAACACTCATCTACCTCGCACCCACACACACAAAAAAAGAACACAGCGAGTCTCAGAAGAAGTGACAGTCAGCAACTTTCCAACCATTCCTCCACTCTGACGTAAACACCTCGTTTCACACTGCACCAAGTGCTCCAACACTCCTCTGTGACACCCCTCTTGTGAATGCCTTCGCCTGGCTTAACAGGAGGGTTTATGCTAAATTCGGGCTTCAGAGAAGATCGCAGCCGGAATATTAAGCCATGCAGCAGACAAGTCACTGCTCTCCAAGCACAGAGAGACACAAAGAAAAGAAGGCAGGCAGGAGGAGGATGGAAGAAGAGCACAGGGAGTGTCTCAGCAGCAAAGTAGGGGTAAATAAGGCATGAGCCGTCCTGTTTCAGTCCGTGCCTAAACAGTAGGGAGAGAGTGACGCTCCTGCATACACATCTCAGTGGCATGCACCCAACTTTAAAAAGGCAGAAAAATTGTTTTGACAGGGCAAATATTTTATAGTGTGTGAAACTGCCACTCACAAGATGGATGAAATGGAAACAAAAGCGATGATCTCAATATCAGGAAGAAGAGACGGAAATAGACGCGCGTAAGGAGGCCAGCAAACAGAGCAACAACATACAGAGATGCCATCTCCATCCATCACGAAGGTTTGCTGACGTCAGTGACATTCCCAGACAGAAATCCAGTTAATCGTCAGACGCGATGATGGACACAGTACAGATGCAAGTGCATTTGCATGTGTATGCATGCGCCGGAACAAGCAGCCGCTATCAACACGACCCATCCATCGCTGCTGGGAGGACTCGAGATGGGAGTTCCTCCAGCTTGACGGCTCCATCAGTTAAACCAGTGAGAGCAGGCACTGAGAGCCAGAGAGATGTCCGCCGATACGATAAGACAGTCGGTCAGCCTCAGCCTCTTCAGAGCCAGTCATCCCGGATGTTATCAGCACACCACAACAGGCACACTTAAAGCTTTAAATGCCATACAAAAACAGTCGGTCTGTGCAATCACGCCCAAAAGGCCGGGAAGTCGTTAAGTGTCTTCCTAGCTTCATTTAAAGTTTAATAAAGGAACATTGGCAGCAGCTCTGACTTCAACACCCAAGAACCAATACATTTCAGATGTTTGTACACAGTCTTAACTTTCCCATGTAGACCGGATCAGTTAACAGGCAAAATGTGAAGGGATGGCTGCACTGTTGGGAAGCTGTAATGTCGTCTGTCTATACATATTAAAAGCGCTCAGCAATTAAAATGTGAGGATTTTCTGTGTAATGCCATTCAAAATTTTTACCTTTGGGTTTTTCGACAGACACAGCGAGGCACTTGGGCTCGGAAAAACAACCCAAGGAGTCTACAGTGCTTTTTGAATCCGACGACGCGAAAGAAGTGCTCCCGATGCATGATATGTGTATCCACAATAAAAGGGGAATTCATTTATGAGATTTTTCTCACATATTTTGACACATGGGAGAAAATGTAAGAAAAGTTTGTTGCTGCTCCAGTTAGGCGAACCCAAGACGCTTGGTTTCATCGTTGTCATCAGTGTTTCTTTTCTGCAGGTGGCTGTTGATGTGTTTCTCTTCGCCGTGCTGCTGTTATATGCGTTTTCTTAGCTTCCTCAGTATAGCTAGCTGGCTAACTTTGTGTCAAGCTTCTGAGGCTGAACACAGCTACGGAGAGGTCGGTGCGGATATGATGATGATGAATACCTTTTTAACACAACACAGGATTATGACAGAAGACCGTTTTCATCTGGGTGAGATCTCCCCCTTCCCAACATTCCTGCCAACAAGGATGTCATCGTCCATCATGATGTTACACTGTGGACGCCGTCATATCCCAATTTGGTAGACATCGCCCAACCCTTGTTACCACCCTCGTTAGGATTTTCCTCCTTTGAACCGTCTTCTTTTGCCGTCAGGGTAGATTTCTCACCTGTACTACCATACCCATCACAAATTTATGGATCGAGTGCACAGGGAGTCGTACACTCTTCTCTTGCAGCCTAGACTTGTAATTAACACTAAGGAGACAGGTGTATTTTTAAATAATCTTTCCTGCTGCAAGCTTTCAAACAAATGCGACACGCCTGAGTGTATTTCTGTCTTTCTGCCGTGACGAGCTCTGAGTGAACAGCAGCAGGGATGATTCATAAAAGCAGAGGAGTCACTCACTCACATCACCATCTTACAAGGACGTTTCTTAGCATCACATGTGTGTGGATAACAAGAAGTTGACACACACCAACACCCACAGAGATGAGTTTGTGACGGTGTTGATGACTTGCGTATACTCAGATGAAAGGCACAAAATACCTTGGAGGGAAATGACAACCTGCTCTCCCTTCCCACATAACACTTCTCAAACAAGCACAAGATTATACGTGAATGAATAGGGACGGATTGAGTGTTTCCATCTCCAACTTAGCATCCTTTTCAAACTTCCTCCAAGGGCACAGAAAGAAGACTGACTGAAAACCGCAGACAGAAACCAGATATTGTGACAAGATTGGCTGCAGCCATCTCCGTGTACGTTTTTTGTTTCCAACCGAGAGTTGGACTGTTGTGAAGGTCGGTGCAGCTCTTTGATTAAGACAAGGGATCCTATGAGGGTTTTACCAATCTAAATATAGATAGAGCCTGGCATTGAGAGTGGGAGAACAAGAGGATCTGGAGGAGGATGGGACAGATGGATAAAGACAGATGAGAGGATGGAGAAGGAGACAGGTAGAGGGAATGTGAGGACATGTGAGAGAAAAAAAGGTGATAATGTGTGTGAGGCAGTGAGGGAAATAAGAGAAGAACAAAAGAGAAGCAGGGAGAATAAGTAAACAGGAAAGGCAGGAGAAAAGGAGCGGGAGGTAGAGAGGGAAAGGGTGACGCAGTAGAGGCGAAGGAGCTTAACGGTCATTGGAGGTGACTCAACACCAGCTCCTGCCAACAAGTTTAAAATTATCACCCTCTAAATCTGCTAATCAAGTCAGGAAAAGCTGCAGATCATGATGAATGCCAGGAAAGACCTTTAAATGTTACAGTCAAGATGAAGTCGCTTACACTAATAGTGGCATTACGACCAGCTCTGCTAACTCCTGAAAACGGGGGGGAAACAGCTAGCTGTGCTCTACCTGCATGACTTTACAATCAGTATGTATCGGTAAAGAAATGCTTTTCTGCGTTGAAGACCATTTTATGTCAGGGAAGTACAATACAATCCTCATTATGTGGAAATGTCCCTCCAAAACATGTAAGATACAGCGAGAATTCAAGGGTAGCTCCAAAAATGTAGGGGGCATCACATCACCAGAGTAACCAACAACTGCTGTTGTAGTTGTAAGATGTTTTTTTGAATGTTTAAACTAAAATTCCAGATGTTTCCCCTTCAATAATTAAGCTGTCGCAAGATAAGTGTCCTTTCCGCAAGCCTGCTCAAGCAAACTCCAGAAGTCGTTGCCCTTTTCTCATTGATGATCATTGCTGAGTGGCCAACTTAATTATAATGCACCAGACTGCAAGCAGAACATCACAGCATCAGCTCCTTTGCAAGCCAAAAAAGATCTTTGTCCTAATAAATGTCCCACAGTTATATATGTTCCATCTCCACCATCTCAGGATCAAGGTGCTGTGTGCATGCATTTCAAGTGATCCATGCTCATGTGTTTATGTAATTGTCGTTTGAGTCATGAAACAAAATGTTGGGCGAGCGGTGATAGCCTTAAGGTTGCTGAGCTGGGCTTTGGACCAGGAGATCGCTGGCTTTAATCCCAAAATAAGCAGCAAAATCTGAGCAGGGGAAGTTGAATGAATCGAAAACTGCTGTCAAAAAGCCTCGGAGAGAAGTTCTTTTAACCCTCAGCCGCTTTGTTACCAGCACTAGAGCGCAGTGGCTGTTTTGGTCAGATCCTAGATGGAGAGTGTGTGACTAATTATGCGTGAAGCAGGAAACCTCAGCAAGCTTCCTGAGCAACCATTCTCTGGGTAAATGAAGGTTGAAAAAAAGTTAATTATCCAGTTCTATATACTGATCGTTCACTCGACTCAAAGCTGACAGATTACAAACAAGAGCCTGAATGTTCCTGCTCTCTCTTGACAAGAGTGCCAGGCTGTGTCGCTCCCTTGTGGATTTATATCTGCCTGTTAGTGGGCGAGGAAGTGCCAGAAGAAAGAGAGAATGTGTGCTTTCACGAGTATGAGTTGATCTGACGTAGGTCTGAAATAGGTGTGAGACGTCGCCTATATGTTATGCCAAGGATTAAGGAGAGGGATTTGTTTCGGGGCATTTTCTGTCTGCGTTTGTTTATCTACACTACAGCCCACATCATAATCTGTCTGCATGTGTCAGCTTCCCCATATGAAATAGAGGAATGTTAAGATGCCTTTCATTCTTCTGCAAATGGCTAGGAAGTATTTTTGGTTTTAATAAACTGTTGGCTCAGACTCAAAGTCCCTTTGTCATCATTGTTTAATATTAAAACACATTAGTCATGTTAACTTTATACAGTAATATTATGTCAATGTTGTGTTAACAGAGTAACCGCTAACTGCTGCTAACGGTAGCTGCTATTAGCTAGTAAGCTCAGTTAACCATGCAGCTAGCGAACGCATTAGGTGACTCTACCCGGACTGGGAGCTCGCAGCACCGGGGGGAGTGTTTGTGTTGTTACTATCGGACTATTACCTCTTGAGGTACAAACTGGCTAGGGGCTAGCTGGTTAGCATGCTAACCTAAGTAGATATCTCTGCAACACAATACTTTAGATTTATCTTCGCATTCAGCTGAAAAGATTCAGTTCATTTTTCAAAGTTTTGAGCACAATTCTCACATATTGCTCCTTTCAACTAAATAACTACATACAATGCGATAATGGTTGCTTGACAAACCCATAGGATTGTTAGCCAACACCCCAGCTAGCCTCTGTTAGCTCACTGTTTGGGCTTATCAGCCTGTGACCACAGTTTCAGCAGCAGGTAGCATGAACCCAGTGTTGACTACTTGCTGAACACCAAATGGCTAGCAAACAATGTTACCCACTCACTAACGAACAAAGACAAACATCTAGCAGCAAAATAAAGACAGACAGAACCGCTAGCCATTCCAATGAGACGATAATATGTCTGGGCTGTGTCTGATATCGTGAGTTTCTCTGCCTCCAACTGATCACAGAGATACAAACACAGTCACATAAAACCACTGCTACGTTGCGTTTAAGCCTCAGCCGCTTCCTTTACTCGCACAAAATCTTGCATACTGTTACAATTCTTGCTTCATCAGATGGTTGCGCCTGACAGTAAATTCTGCCTATAGGTGCTGCTCATGTGACTCAGAGGCGTGAGTCACAAGCGCTCAAGCAAACCACAATAGTCAGGTTGTCATGGTCTGCACTGCTCAGGGCAGCGTGGGCTGGCACCCATATCCTTTGTGACATCCTCCCCATCCTCTCCACTCCCCTGTTGGTCTCCTCTTTCTGTCACAGTATTCTCTCGTCTCGTCTCTTCTCTCCTCGGTGCTGGGCCTTCCCTCCCCTACTACTCCACATTCACATCTGATTAGTCTGTATGTTTGTCTCTCAGTTCACAGCTGTTGTACAATATAAGGGCTGTGTTTTTCAGCTTGGCTCATGGATGTGATCATTCGCAAACTTTACACTTACAAGTATTAAATATAGAATTTGTAGCTAGGTGTGTCCCAGTCACAATAAAACTAAAGACTCAAATAATGTGACAGACTAGTCACCAGGATATGTTAGGAGTTAACATTTCTGCAAACCATAGACGCATCAAAGGTTGACATTTGTACCAAACATGGTATATTTTTGTGGCAGTACTGGCGGTGAAATGCCAAATAAAAATATAAACAAAAATATGTATATCTACAGGGAATGCCAAATGTCAACTACTCACCGAAAAATAATGGTTCTTAAATGGTTCTTCAAAAGGCTCTCTGGTTCTTTAAAGAACCATCACCACCTGAAGAACCTTTTTATATAGGGAATGGTTCTTCGCATACTTTATGTGGTTCTTTAAAGTACGAAAGGTTCTTCATTTTTATTGGAGTTATTTGCTGGCATGTAATAGCATGAAATTAGGGCTGCAACTAACTATTTTCATTAATCAATTAATCTGCAGATAATTTTCTCAGAAATGAAATGCAGCAAATTCTTACATTTTACTTCTTTTGCTTAAAAATTACTTAGACGATTATTAAGTCCTATTATCAAAATAGTTGTCAATACATTTTCTGTTGATCAACTAATCGTAGCTCCAAACACCTCTCAATTGTGGAGTGAAGCTTTGTTCACATGTTAACCTACGTTGCCAACTCCCCTCCTCACTCTCTGACTCTCAGAAGTTATAGGATTAAGTGAGGTTACCTTGAGTACAATTAGGATTTCTCTTAATCTGAACATTGTTGGCAACATTTGGGATAATGTAAGTACGCAACTCAGTAATGTCTCTAACAAAGATATTGTCGTTTTTAGACGTTTTAATGCAGAAATGTTACATATATCTTTGATTGTGAACAGGATCTGTCAATCCAACAAGTGCCTTCCAGCTACACTCCCAACACCACCTTCTACCTTCTCCAATAAGGATGAAAGGCACGACTGATAATAGCTGATCCACTTTCCTCTCCGGTTTTTTAATGCACGGAAATTATTTTCGAGAGGTGAAGCCATTTCCTAATCCGGGCTCTGCTGTTGGCCTCACCTACTGAATATCAATTTCAACGGGGGAAGTCAGAGTCAGACACCCAGAGAGCCGACTTACTTTTTCCACTCAAATCAGCAACTCTGCTGTCCGTCTAGTAAACCGCGTGTTCCAAGGGGAGAGGGAGCAGGATGTAAATACAACAGCCTGTGCTAACTAGATGAGGCCGGTGCCAGAATGTGTGTGTTTTCAAGAGTCTGTGTGTCTTTGCCTGCCTGTTGTTGCCTCTCTGTCTCATCAGGACTCAGTGCTGGCACACACCGAGTCTTGGCTTTTGTCCCCCGCTCCCCCCCTCTTTCTTGGCACTAAAGGCTCAGTGGCTAAAATGCGGCCTTCGCTAAGCATGCAAGCACCAGTAAATAAGAAAGGGGATAATTGGAGATCATTCTGGAGTGGAGCTGGAGGGCGAGCTGTATATGAAAAAAAAGGGTAAAGAAGAGGCGGTTTGCAGTGCCTGAGTGCCTGAGGACAGTTCATTTCAGTCACAGCAGCTTCTAAGACAATGACAAACCACTTCTAATAGCTTGAACAGGGGCCCAGGAGCCGGTAAATACAGCAAACAAACATATGTAACGTATGTTCCTATTTATGTATCAGCAATTCACACCGCCAAAGTAATATAAACACTTTACTCCAGCAGACAGACCAAGCGTCGTGGACACAAAGAAACACCTCGATGTCTAAAAATACCCTCCATTTCAAGCCTTCCAAGGTGGCCGTGGGGGGGGGGACTCTGTGGGTTGCCTGGTGCAGCCGAAAGATCCCTTTAAAAGGAGGAAAATATGAAAGAGGGAACACAAAAGAAGCCCAGAGAGAGAGAGAGAGAGAGAGAGAGAGAGAGAGCTGCCCTGCAGTAGCTTGTGTTCTCCCCTCCGTGGCTCTTTTGTGGCTGTAACTATTTTTGTACATTTCAGCCTCCTGGGCAAGAGATGGAGAAGCTGTGAGGCAACTGGACTGTATGGGCCAGATACACACTAACCTGAGTTAGACACAATTACGGCAAAAAAACAAAACATATTCATATCACAACGGGGCTGTGTATGCAAGATGTGATTCTGTAAAGAGGATAACGAACATGCCGGGCGTTGGCCTTGACAGTATGTGTGTATGACAGATGATACCAAGAGATGATGCTACTGTACCCTACATGCATACGTGTGTGTGTTGTATGTATGACCATGGAGGAAACCTTTATCTGCCAGTGCAGACTCGGGAGGGTTCAGACTGGTTGGGCATTGTTATTCTGCGTGCACGGCCACGGAATAACAATGAGGGGAAGACACAGGAAATACCATGTAGTGAGTGTGTGTGAGGGTATCAGGCCTCACAGACATAGAGGATGTGCAGGACCTGGGCCTACCAACAAAAACATACAGCGAAATGTGTTTTTGTTGTGGGGACACTGGACATTGACTTGCATTCATTCACTGGATTCACACTTAACCTTAACAAACCTCAGAACCCATCGACAATTTAACCATGTAAGTGCTGTTGTCGGGCTGCTGCTGTAGCCAGTCAATATCTGGACAATGGATAACAGATATCCAGGCCAAGACTTCCTCTACCGTGCACTGGTCAGTGCCTACAAATTCTAGATAATCTGCCTTTAATGCCTTAACCCAACTCTTAACTCTTAACACCAAGGGGTTACAAGTTTCCGCAATGTGATTAAAACATGAACCCAGTCTGATATGTTCAGAAATCCATTTGTTTGGTAGTTTAACAAAGTGTTTAGCCTAGCTTAGCACGAGAAAACTGCTAGCTAGCACTAACAACGCAAACCGCTTTATTTTCACTTTGTTTTAATTAATTTCCTTTTTTTTTGCATGTGTTAAAAAATGTAAGAAAACCTTTTTTTCCTGAATCAAGTAGCAATGACTGTGGTGATGACTAGCCTACATTGCTAGCTAAAGATAAGCTCCTTTAAAAAAAAAAAAATAACAACGTGGCCTAGGCTGAATTAAAAACAAGATATAATGTGTTAATTAGCTTGTGACCTTCAGTGGTGACGGTAGGGGGGATTGTGTTAGCTTTGTACATAGCCACGCTCGTTGTTCCCAGGCTTTATGCTAACCTAAGCTAACCAGCTACAGACTTTAGCTTCATATTTATCATACAGACACAAACAAGGCATCAATCTTCTCTCAAAGCAAATAAACACATTTCCCAAAATGTGAACTATTTTATGGAAATAAATTAGCTTTAGTAGCATCTTATCTTTACACTTTTAATTAATGGCACCTGGTTAGCATTTTTCTTTGTTTACAGTCTTTGAGGTGAAACAGGTGAATCGAGAGTGATGTCAGTGTTTAACCTTAATGTCGGTTTGACAGCAGGATGACCTGTTCCTCAAAATCTTGGACTATTACTCTACAGCATTCAACACCGGCCATGTGTTCATAGACTTTTTTTGAAGTCTCTGAATTAAAAATACAGCCGGCCAAAAATAACTGAGGCGTTCTGGACTGAAGCCTGCGAGGATCCTCCCGTACCCACAGCCTTACAGCGTTTAATAATTAAGGCCAGGGAGACCATTTCATATATTACAGCAAAGCACGCTCTTCTGGTGAGTAAAACACCTTGTCAGCTGGCCACCTGTGATAATGTAGCGGTAAATATAAATGCTAGTAAACCTTTCGATCAAACAGCACTAGTTTTTCATTTCAGTACACTTATGTTTGAGGTGCACGTTTGCGATTGTTCAGCTCAACATTCGACATGCGTTCACCCTGAACTAAATCACTGTATCTATGATTGGATCTTAAGCTGCGGGCTATGCAGTGAACCATATATTGTTATCAAGTTTCAAAATGAGGAGGAAAAAAACAGCTGTGACTGTCATTATCCCACAGAGCTCGGTAAAAAAAAGAGAAACGTTGCAGGTGATGCTGCAGCATGTAGCTCGCAGCCTCCTCTCCCTTAGCTCGAATTCTTTGTTTCGTGCTTGTTAGCAAAGTGGCGCCTCTCCCATTTTACGTAAGACTCCACCGACGAGCGCACTCATTACTGATAAGGGCAACATGACATGGAGTCTGAGCCGCGGCAACATCGCTGAGCGGCACTATAGACACAGACACACATTAACAGACTTTCCCCCGCATCAAAGGGAGCGACAGTGAGAAAACGGAAAGGGATAGCACGGCTGAGGAAGAGTGTGACACGGAGAAGACGCTGTGTTTAAAAGGAGGATAAGCAACAGAAAAAAACCCACTGCCATTAAGTGAGTCTCCTCTAGGCCTTATTATATAGATTGAAGGGTACAGGGAGGGAAATGATAGAGAGATTCGGAGAAAGGGTGACAAAAAATCAGCCGAGGGTAAAAGAAAGATGGAGGGCTGTGATCGGAAAGGAAGAGAAAACCATTAAGGTGAGTCATTAGACACCTGAGTCCAGGATCAAGCCCTGAAAGAAAATGACAGACTTCGTGCTGCCCTTTAAATCCTTTTAGGAAGCAGAGATTACTCCTACACACGGACACGTGTTGACAAACGCAGTGAGCAGACGCTCTCAACTTTTAGGATTTAGCAAAGGAGAGACACTTCAGCTCCCGAGGAACACACCTACGAGATGTAAATTCACAGCAGCCTGCATCATACTGACCGAGCTCAAATAAAACACACTGTCCAGCTTCCACACACGACACGTTACACACACTCTGACCCACTCGCGTGCGTCAGCAAGTGAACCCCCATCGACAGCGAATGGAAGAGAAGCGAGGCACAGTACGTAGGGGAAAGATGACGCAGCCAAGGTGTTGTGTGTGTGTGTGTGTGTGTGTGTGTGTGTGTCTTCGACAGCCATATATCACGAGCCACTGCCATTTGAAGATTTACCTTGCTCTATTAGTTCGACAATTTATTGTATGAAGTAACAGATGAGTAAAGAATGAGTCATCCTCCTTGTGGGCTACCAATGTCTAGCTACATCATTCTTAAAAAACTAAACTGAAAGGACAATTCTGGCTTTAAGACAAGATGGCGTTCAAAGGACTAATCTTTATCCAATTACGGCATCGGTGGCTTGGATGCCCATCTCTCCAGCGTAATTACATTTTTCCCCATGCTCGGCCTCAATTAAGTGATTGTGCACTTCAGCTCCTCATTATCCCAGCAAGCGGCTGCAATCAAGAGCTGCAGAAAGGGACAAGAAAAACTTAAGAGAGTCTTTAATGGTGCCACCATGACTCCAAACAAATGGCGGCCATCTTGTTTTATAAAGCCATTTGGAGCAGTCGGGACAGTTTCGCCAAGAATGTTGAAAGGCGCTTTATTGTATCGCATAGCGAGAAATAAACAGTCCGATGTGAAGTGTCACAACAACATAAGAGAGCATGGAGGATCAAACTAACAAGCTAAATTGTACCCGGCCCAGATACCACGTGGAATGATGGCACTCGGGCTCCTGTTTGCAAGCTGTGAGCTACAAGCAGAGCCAGAGGTGGACCACCCAAGTCCAATTCCACGCTGTATGTGGGGTGGAACGTGTCTGGTGTGGGCCGGATCTGGGCCACAGCATTGTTTCTGTTTGGTAAGAAAGTCTCTCTAGCTTGTCAAAGTTAAGGATACATACTCTGCTCAAAAGGTAAGAATAGTTTGACATAATAGGATAATATTTTTATTCAATTTCTGTATGAGAATTAGATACGAAAAGTGACACCACCCTCATGTCTGTTGGGTAGATATGATCGTAGCTCAGCCCAAATATTGGAAACGGGGAGCTAGCCCCCAAAATAATCCCACCAGCACCTCTAAAGCTCACAAAACAACATGTTAACTCTTGTTTGTACAACTCGTACAAAACACCAATATGCTGCTTTAAGGTTGGTTGTGTGAGACTCAAGAAAGTGAGCATCACAAGCCGAGAAAAAGCTCTTTATCCCTCATTCCAATCTTTATGCTAAGCTAACCGGCTCGCTTATGTAGCTTTAAGTTCAACAGACGGACATGAAAGTTGTATCAAAGTTTTCATCTAACTTTCCAACGCTGCTGTAAAAGTTGTCGTCTTTTAAGCTACTGCAACTTCCTGTCCGTTTTGCAGTTAGCCATCCCTTCCGTCCACTACACGTCACCACACTTTCTTTCTTTGACTCCTTTCTTTTCTCCAAGCTTCAGAAATGGTAGCTTTCCCTTCAGCGCCATTGCCGGTGTAGGTACCAGTGTTCACGAGCGGACAGGACCGCCTCTTTATGAAGTTCTCTATTCTGATTGGATAAAGTGGATAGGGATAACAGAAAATACATTTTCTCTTTTAGTGCACGAGCAGGGGAAGGAATGAAATGATTACTGACCGAACACTGTAACAGTGATTACTGTTGGAATAAAGAGCTATTTAACACTTATTCTAAAAAAAAAGTCACTGACAGCAGCTTTAATAGTTTGTTCTATAAAATATAAAAAGAAAAATTAGAAAAATGCTTCAATCAACAACTTATTTTCCTCAATTAATAGACAAATTAGTCCTGTTAAAGTTCACAGACTGCAATATACTGACAAACAAAATGTGTTAATTTCCCATGTTGAAGGTTTAACCTTCATATGGCAGTAATACTCATAGAAAGTACAGGAAAGTATATATTATATCAAGCCGGGACAACACTCTCTGGCCAGACTTTTACAAAATAAACGAAAAAAGAGGAAGAAAAAGAGCGTTTAGCATTTCCTGTAACTAGTGTGGAGGCGGAGTTCATTCCCGGCTTAGTTCCACCGGCGGATACAGAAGTCTCCTCAGAGAGCCAGAAATACACAGCAGATTACTAAAGACACACTTAAACCACCGGCTAACAAAGTAGCTAACACGTGAAGCCTGGATAGAGCTGCTGCTCGACAAACACGTGGTTGTCAATCCCATGACCGTGTCAAGATGGTACAGTCAAAGATCATACGTCAGTGACCTTTAGTTAGGTTAGGACTGCTACGACTACGAGTGGCATACAGACAACAACTAGGACACCACTTCACATGGAAAATTAGGTTGGTGAAGCATATGTGAGTATGTTGTGCCTGCATGCTGACAAACCACTCAACCGAGAGCACTTTTTGGCCTCTTTTCCTGTAATATACCGACGCTACACCATAGAGTGCCATCTGCTCTGTGGAACTCAGCACAGTCTTATGAGACAAAAACACCACGGTAACACCAGAAAACCAGTCCCCACACCTCGGGAGAGAAGCAGGCCAAAAGTGTTTGGTTTCCACGTCATCGCCAGGCGAGCGAAGACAATGAATGGACACAGTCTCGGACACACAAACACACACATGCAAACATTCACGCTTCATGTAAATGATAGAATAATATGATGATAGAAGGATGTCAGTATGAAGAAATGTGTGCATTCTGTAAACAGGGTACACACACAAGGAGACACGTACTGTACCGTACACACACATGCATGAGTGTTAAGTTTCAGAGTCAAGTGTCAATTGTTTCAAGTGCTCTTTGGCGATGAGACGTCCATTTAAACAACCCAATTCATCTTCACATTTCTGGCTGCCCTCTCCACTAAAGCAGGCTTGATACTAATGAAACCGGCATTTTAAAATGCACCATAATTGACCACATCCACTCATTCAGTGGTCAAACGTGCAGATGTCATCACAGTGTCTATACGGGTAAAAAGAATCGTTCTGTCCTCCTTTCAGAGTACTTTGCTAGATGCTGGTGGGGAAAAACGCGGAGCTGAGAACTCCTGATGGTATCTGTACAGTGACCTATTTCAATGAAACGTCTAGAGGATGTTTGCGTTCTATTTATAAGCGACAGAATGCATAAATTACTGGTAGGTGCAGGGTGTTGAAAGCACAGGAAGCTGTGGGGCGTAAGACAACTGTAGTTCCAATAAGGTTTCTTACCTCTCCTAGGTGGGGAGTCGGATTAAATCCACACAGATTGCACACTTTCTTCTTGCACTCGGTGCAAAGGCTGTAGTTGGGCGTGTCTGCTGATCCAACGTTCAGGTCCACCTTACAGAGAGGGCAGCTTTCCTTGGCTGCTGAAGCTGGGGCAGGTGCAGGTGCAGGTGCAGGTTTGGCTGCTGGGGCCTTCTCTTCCTTCTCCACAGAAATGGTTCGAAGGGGTTTCTTGGACCTAGCCGGCGGTGTGTCAGGAGCAGAGTCCGAATCAGGAGGAGACCCAGGAGCAGAGAAGGGGGAGTCAGGTGGCGAGCCGGGACCTGAATCCGGAGGGGAACCTGGTCCGGAGTCAGCGGGGGAGTCTGGCGGCGACCCTGGTGGAGAAGCCTTCTCGTCCTCTCCGGTGACGATATTGGTGGCTGAGCTCAAGAGTGACGATCCAAAGCTGAACATCTGAGAAGCAGCAGCGGGAGGTTTTGCTGATTCTGTCAACCCTCCGAAACCTCCAAACAACTTCCCAGCCACTGACTCCTCCTGCTTTGGCGCAGCCTGCGCCTGAGGCTTCGACGATTCCATCAAACCGCCGAACCCGCCAAATAGTTTCCCTGTAACGGACTCGGCAGCTTGTGAAGGCTTGGCTGTGTCTGTTAAGCCTCCCAGACTGATACCTCCCAACCCGCCAAAGAAGCTGGACTCCTGTTTGGCTTTAGCCGGAGACGCCTGGGGACTGGACTTCGCCTGAATGGGGCGTCCTGTCTTGGGGTCAATTTTGGGGGACCCTCCCATTGAGGAGCCTGGGGAGAGCGGTCCAGGGGAGCTAACGCCTGGGGATTTCTGCCTTGGCGTGGTTGGCGGCGTCAGCCCTTGGTCGCTGGTACTCTGCTGCTTTATCAGCAGCTTGCCAGGCTTGCCAGGTGCCTGTCTCTGGGGCGAGGGCGGCGCCGAGCCTTGTTTGGGTTTTGTCATGCCAGGGGGATCCATACCTCCCATCGCTCGCTGCATCTGGCAGTTCAGACACAGCCACTCTTTACCCTGTGCAGGCAACAGAAGATGGGTTAGATTCAACTGGAACACATTTCTCCAATGTTATGAGCACAGACATTAACGGCATGTGTAATTACAGTATGTACACAGGCAAGCAGAACCAATTAAACCCCTAAAATAACTGTTTTCTTTCTGTTTAGTGTAAAAAAAAAAAAGACAAATTCAGAGACATGTCCATTAATTAGTGTTTCAAATGATGCTGAATCCCATTTTCCCAAGCAAATTGCTTCTTATTGCTTCCATGAGAGAATTCAAATTTGGCGACAGTAACATAAATACTAATCACCACATAAAAAAACAGCACTTGATGTTTATATTCAGACGATAACGACAAATTATTTATATTAAATGTTTCTTTCTAATTAAATTGCCATAATCAAGCTGTTATTTCTACACGTTTGAATTCAGCTAAACCACAAAGTCTGTTAAAGGGTAACTGCACCCATTTTACACATTAACATGTGTTTACAGGTCTTGGGGAGTATGTCTGCGTGTGTGAAAGGTAGTATAAAAAGCCTTTTGTGGTGATGTCTAGTGATGTCACTCAGTAGTTGAGTTGCATCATGGGTAATGTAGGCGCCAGGTTTTGAAAAGGAAGTGCATGGACTAAAAAAGGGCGTTATCTCTGGTTCTGCTGCATCGATTTGGATCATTTGTCCAACAGTGTTACAGGAGCACAATGCTAAACAAGTGGACTGCCTAGCCTACATTACCCACGATGCAACATAGCCACAGACTGACATCACCGGAAGCAATTCATCCGATTACATGCAGCTTTCCTCTGGAGCCACAAAAGGCTTCATGCTACATTTTCACATATGCAGTAGTTACTCCCCAAGACCTGTAAACATACATTTTAATGGGTGAAATTGGTGGACTCACCCTTTAACCTGACTGTTTACAGAAAGGATAAGCTACTCATGTATCAATATTGATGGGACAATATATATGGATATGATATGAGACTATATATCGTCTTGGATTTTGGAGATTGTTATATCTTGTTATGACGTAAGTGTTGATTTTCCCTGGTTTTAAAGGCTGCATTACAGAAAAGTGATGTAATTTCCTGAATGTACAGAACTGCTCTATTTGTTCTAATATTTGACTTTACCTGCTTAGTCATTCCATCCACATTAGTGACGATTGTTTTGGTTATTGTGTCGTCCAGTCGTAGCAATTTTGAGGTGCTTTTGTGGAGATTTCAACAGACTGAGATATAAATCCTGTATTGCAATATAGCCTAAAAATATCTGGACATTATTCTAAGGCCATATCACCCTGCCCAAGTATTGTACACGTCTCATTGTCTGTTTTGACCTTACAATATATCTCAATATATATCTGTTCCCAAAAAAAGCCTGACTCCATCGCAGTGCTCTTTGTTTGGTGTACAGGATATCTCCTTGGTTTCCACTGTGTGCAAACCCCACTAGTTAAAAGGGCCAATGTTGACAATTTGATCACTATCTACAACAGAACAATGTGTGTATTTTTGTGTGTAATGGCTCTTTTTGTATATATAATCCAAACAGCGATAAGGTCAATTCAACCAACCTGAAACATTAACTACCTAGTACACTGTGACTGCAAACAACACTTCAGCTCTATAGATGTTATTCTGAATTTAAGACCAAACTAAATCCACTTCCTGAACTGAGCAATCTGCTAAATAACTGACCCAGACTGTACAGTAACAAATCCCAAAGAATAAGCCCAAGCAGAAGGACCCAGTCATTCTGCTGTGCTGTAGTCATGGCCCACCAGCATCTACTGTCCATGTGTGACGGAGTGTCCTCGCAGGCTGGCACAGTATCTTCCTGTGGCCATGACATGAGTCACCTTGATCAACATTCCCTGGGTCCATATGGTCCCTCTGTTCCTCAAATCGTGTGCCACTCTTATGAAATACACTCCCTTCGCCAGGCACAGAGAGCACAATATGCTGCTGACAGGCCAGTGCTGGATTCAGCTATACAGTTAACTAATGATTTGGTTTTATTATTTTATCTAACTCCAATTCCTCTTCAGAAAGTCCTCTCTCATTCTGTGATATGTATTAAATTGTAAGAAAAAATTATTTTTTAGTCTGAATACCAGAACAAATCATCTTTGTGGATTACATTTGTGTGTGGATGAAGCAAACTGACTGGATATTTTGATATTTTCCAGCCTCTGCCATCAATAACATGAACTGTCTCCTGTATCGGTACATACATGTCAGTAAACCCAACGACAGACTGAACACTGACAAATACACAATGCTCATCACACGACCTTATTGGGGCCTTGTTTCAAACTTTGAAAAGAGAAGAAAATAGTAAGTGATCACTGTCTTACCGCTGAGTCTGGGGGGCTGAACCCACACAGGCTGCAGACCTGGTTCTTACACTCAGTGCAGTTATCGTAATTAGGCGGGTCCTTAGATCCAGTGTTCAGCTGAGTGGTCTTACACAGTGGACAGAGTCCACCTCCAGGCTTCCCAGCCCCCTGCTGACCAGGAGGCTTTCCGCTCTTAGCTGGCTCTCCAGGATGAGCCCCAGGGCCTGGTGGCCCTTGCTGTTTTGGTCCAGGCTTCCCAGGTCCTTGTTGGGGAGGCCCACCCTGTTTGGCGCCTGGACCTGGTGGCCCTTGACCTTGCCTGGGGGCCTGCCCAGGGGGTCCTTGGCCAGGGGGTCCCTGGCCTGGTTTAGGCCCCTGGCCTGGTGGACCCTGACCTTGCCTGGGTCCCTGCCCAGGGGGTCCTTGACCAGGGGGACCCTGGCCTGGTTTAGGCCCCTGGCCTGGTGGTCCCTGACCTTGCCTGGGTCCCTGCCCAGGGGGTCCTTGACCAGGGGGACCCTGGCCTGGTTTAGGCCCCTGGCCTGGTGGTCCCTGACCTTGCCTGGGTCCCTGCCCTGGGGGTCCTTGACCAGGGGGACCCTGGCCTGGTTTAGGTCCTTGGCCTGGTGGTCCCTGACCTTGCCTGGGTCCCTGCCCAGGGGGTCCTTGTCCTGGCTTTGGCCCCTGTCCAGGAGGGCCCTGACCCTGTTTCTGCGGTCCTCCCTGTTGTGGTCCCTTTGGACCGGGCCCTTGCTGGGGGCCCTTGCCTGGTGGCTTTCCTCCCTGCTTGGTCTCAGGTGCATCTCCATCCTCTTCATCGCCAAACAGTCCAAACTTGGGCACGTTGACATTGTCGCCTATGGAGGATATGGACGAGGAGACAGAGGAGGTCATAGATGACACGGCACTGAGTGGGTTGGCCCCGCTGAGGAAGCTGGAGCCGAACATGCCGGACGACTTAGTCTCGGGGTCTTTTGGCTCCTGCCGGAATCTGTTTTCAAAAAGGCTGAGAGACGAGGGGCTGCGGCCCGGCGTGGGCCTGCCTGTTGGACCCTGGTTGAAGGCGTCTACAGTGCGGCTCTTACTGAGACCTGTAGGGCCCCTGGAGGCCCCTACCTGCTGGGGACGCTGCTGGGCATCAGATTCTGACGGTCTGGAAGGAGAGACAGAAAAAAAGAGACATTTTTTGTTAGCACTGCTTTTTATCGCTGTTGTTCATTTGTGTTTGGCGGTGTGAGAAAATCTTATGAAGGTCCACACCAACCCACAGCTGAACCAGCGCCAACATAAAAACAACAGACATGATTGTTAACAAGAGTTACAGACTGTTCTGAAATATACTCCAGGTCCTTTATCTACCTTATAACTGAATTTGTAGTTATTGGATTTGTTTGACTGTGATCAACTGACATTAAAAATAATGCAGACTATAACCTAAAAAGCTCTCTCTGCTGTTTTTTCCATCTTGAAGACTATCACTTAGCCTATTTGCTAACCCCTGCGCCTTGACTGTAGCTTCATTCTGCTAATAATAAAGATTAAGGCCACGGCGCTGTCTCTTTGTGATCATGGGCCCTTTCAACACATCACCGAGCACAAAATGTGTAGCCAGCGGGCCCTCGGGTGAAGCTGACAGGAAAGTGAATGCCGCTGAATGACGCGGAGTGTAGATCACCGAGATAGAGAGGGAAATGCTCGGCTCCACGGGGGTAAGCCGAGACAGCTTTGTTAGCTCAGGCTGAGCAACGTACACAACCTACACACACACACACCGCTGGGCACGAGCGCGAGGATCCTCAGAGAAATGCATGGATAATGTTTCCTCTTCTGCCTTTATGTCTCAGATAAATTACATTCCCAGGCAATAAAGTTTAATGAGTACAGCATTTGATTGTTTTTTTTTCACAATGCACACTGAGTTACGCGTGATTGTGCGGGGTTGAGAGAGCCGAGCACACGTTAGAAGTAGAAGCAATCCACTGCAGCGCGCGTGTGTGTGTTTGTGTGTGTGTGTGTGTGTGTCAGTATTTCAGCACCACGGACAGCAGCAGCAGCAGCAGTGTGTTTCAGACCCATGGACAGCGATCAGGCTCATCCGGAGACTATCAGAAGATGAAAAAAATACCCACTTTCACATTTGGGAAGAATCAGAAAAAGCAGCAGGAGTGATGACATTAAGGCTGCTGTTCTATTTATAGCCATATTAATATTGATGCACCCCTCCCCCCCATCTCCAGCTCGGATATAAATAACAATCCCCCCCCTCAAATTGGAGCCAATTAACAGCACCACACATGGCGTTTATTTCATGATTATATCCATGTTTTGTTTTTTTTGTATGAATCTGGAGCACATTGTTTGTTATGATCAGAGAATATCTCCAACACAGCCCACTTTTAGCAAGAATACAGTCAAATTGGATGTATTAGAGAGAGACAGCTGATCAAGAAAGGGGCGATTTTGTTTAGAGGAGGTGTCAAAGGCGTCGCTTGTGAAGAAAAAGAAAAAAAAAAACACTGGGCACGACAGATTTTTCTTTTTTTTTCTTTTTACCCAGCAGGCATTTCGAAAATTTCGCACAAATACTGGAGGTGTGTCTCTGACGCTGTGATCTCACGCAGAGTCAAACAATCCCCCTAAATCAGACTAATTTCCAGATGTTAAATCGCGGATTGTGCATCCATGAAAGCAGCACACACACAAACACACACGCATACACACACGTTTAAATCAGCTGTTTTAAAAAAAAAATGAAAGGAGCCAATGGAAGATCTGTGTTTAGACGAGAGAGAGAGAGAGAGAGTGATGCAGATCGTCGGACGTTAATGATGATCCATCACGGTGAGCTCTTGAGGATGGACTCGTTTCTTGGTGCGGTCGGGAGGATTAAGAAATGGGCGTTAACAGCATCTTCAACACAACCACAACACATCCTCCCTCACGCATCACCCCCCCTCTCTGCCAGCCTGCCTGCTTGGATTGGATGGTGTGGGTATTTTGAGTGCATGAAAAAAAAAAAGCTGAAGAAGAAGAAGAAGTAGAAGAAGAAGAAGGAGAAGAAGAAGAAGCCCTGCCTTCGTGCAGCTGCTGCGCCTCCGGGCTGCCTGCCTTGCGCCCTTGACATCGCCGCGGCGAGCTGCCTCCGCTGCTCCTCGCTGAGTTCAGCCAGGTTGACCGGAGTCCCTTCGGGCACCCGTACGAAGCCGCCCTTCCCGTCAGGTGCCAGCCCCTCTGGTAGCCCAGACAGCGGCCCTTCGCCTCCTTCCAGGCTCGCTTCGTTCCCCATGATCGACCCCTCCCGTCCCCCCGCGCCACCCCCGAATTCGGGATCAATGCGCGGATCCGAGCCCCCCCAGTCCGCGGTTCTTTATGTCCAAAGAGCGCAGAGAAGACGGTGTCCCTCGGTGTCTCGGAGCATCTCAGACGGTGTATTCTCTATTTTCCTCCGCTGTGATGTGTCTCCATCTCCGCCTCCATCGTTTCTCCTTGTTTTTCCGTGTCGCGCATCTCTGCAGCTGTACACCACAGTTAGTACAGTTCTCCGTGTGAGGAGGGGGGGTCTCTGGTTTACTACCGCTCACAGCCACAGAAGGTGGCTTCCGGTTGGTTTTACAAAATAAAATCCCAATTAACCGGCGTTAATGTGGATTTTCAGCTCTTTGCCGTTGAGAAAAATGCCTGAACCACATTACAAATTTCTTACAATTAATAAAAGAATGAAAACGATGGTATTTAATCACATTTTGGCTTTATAAAACATTAAATTATGCTAGAAAGTCGCAAAAAAGATGAGTGGAAAATACGTCTACAGGGCTTCACTTCTCTTCACCGTGTTTTTACTCTTTAATATGACATGTAAAAGATTTAATATTGAACATAAACTCGCTCTACTTCCGCAACGCCGGTTAGCTTGACGCACATCCTCCACAGCCTCTCCTCCTCACCGCGCATGCGCCGCCTCTGACAGGTGATCAGAAGACATCAGCAGCAGGAGGAGGATGTGTTTTTAAAGGGGACTGACTCGACTAAAATGTGCCGTTGAGATGCGGTTTGGTTGCTTAAAGGGTCAAAGCTGGGAGGAAATGAGGGGTCAGTGATGCTTTTATTTTGGTGCTTCATCTTGATTTTCATTTCTGAGGAGGACAGAGTTGTGAATATTGTTTGTGGGTCAAGTATCTGGGGCTCCGGTGGAAGTTCATGTATACTGCATGAAGTCACATAACACCTCTCCTCATACAAAGTCTAAAAACACTTTTCAGGCATTATTTAGGCCAAGAACAAGTGAGTGTGTGCATCTGTATCCACACACAACGAGTCCAAAGACCAACAAAAACATTAAAGAATGATTCAAGAATGACATATATCTAATTTCAAGTGAAGTCTCCAACATGAAATATTAAAAAAACACAGATAAGACATCTGCGAAGGCCTCCAGATGACTCATACCATTAATAATATCTTATACGCTTGTGCTTGTTATCAGCTGACAGTTATGGGATTGCGTATCAGAGCCCTTTATATTCTCAGATATGTTAATGTGCGACTCAAGGCTGGCAGAAGCATGTGGGAATATCGGTAATAAATAAATAAATCACAGTGAATTCTTTGTTTCCTCTCCTCTCGTGGAGGATTGATGGTTATCCTGGAGAACACACCGCATGTGATTGAATGAGTGTAATGAAAAGACATCACAGGCGCTTGCAGTGCGTTGCATCTCACATGCAACCAATATGCTGTATTATGAAGCTGAAAACGATACAGTGCAATTGCATTACATCAGCCCACATGCTGAATATGAAAACAAACCTACAGTGCATTTCAGCTGCAACGCAATCAGAATAACGCACAGCCAGTCACCAGATCCGGCGAGTGGGATATTAAAATACGTCGCCTCGGCTGTACGTCAAGCAGATGTGTTGCAATATGACAGCGAGTGCTCATTTGCTGTGTTGTCTGTGGGGCTCTGGGGCAGATGTGTCCTCTGTGCACCCAACTCAGAGCCCCCAGTACCTGGGCAGGGGTGAAGAGGAGGACTGGGAGGCTAAAGTCTGTACCAAGCAGAGTACAGCCACCAGTGTGAATGCTTTCTCATCCTGTTTTACTTATGCTACACGGAAACGCTTCTGAATATAAGCATTAAGGACCATGTGACACTGCAGATCATCATTTAAATCAAAATTTCAATTTGATGGTCAATAGACATGCAGATACCAGTGAATTATCTGTTGGTCTTGTTTATTGTGAGTTTGACCACCGTAAAAATCATCATAGCTGAACAGAAAATTGCTAAAAGGGACTTATTATCAGTATCCCTTAGGTGTATGTGACTTTTGTCAAGAAATAGTTTGACATTTTGGGAAAAGCACTTTTCAGTTTCTTGCAGACAGTTCATATGAGAAGATTGCTTTGGTCAGCTTAGCTTAGCATAAAGACAGGAAGCAGAAAACAGCCTAGCCTGGCTCCATCCAAAAAATAACAACTCTAGCACCTTTAGGCTAAAATCTTCTTTGTTTAAACTGTACAAAAAACAGTGTAAAGACAACACAATTTGTGGTTTAACTTGAGTAATGTGCTGACTTCTTTCTTGGTAATAAGACTCCAGGATAATGAAGACAACAATTACCATGATCCCATGCTACTGTAGTTTATGATGTCATCACACTACATTCTTTGGACCGAGAGACTGCTAGTGGCAGAAGTTACATACTATGTGTTGGAACAAACAAGATATGACATTAATTAGTGAGCTTCAGAAGGGCTGCTGGGCTGGTTTTTGCCCTCTAGACAGGCTAGCTTCCCCTCCTGCTTCCAGTCTTGATGCTAAGCCAAGGTAAGCTAAGCTAACAATCTTCTGGCATGTTCTTGTGAGCTAAATCAGTGTGCTTTTTAGTGGGTTTATGTGCAGGAGGGCTGCCCCCCGCCAAAACATAGGCTAACGTAGCATAACATTTAGCATTTAACTAACTAATACAGCAGTTTGAACGATGAGCTTCTGCTAGCTGTTCCCCCCCCTGCTTCCAGTCTTCGCTAAGCTAACATCTCCTAGCTCTGGCTTCATTTTTAGCTCAGTCTTAGCTGAATCCCGGCAAGAAAGAAAATAAGCAGATTCTCAAAGTCTCAAACTATTTTTCTTTAATGCGGTAGAGGTAAATTCCTGTATATGTATATCCTGCTGACACCTGTAGGTGTTGCAGCCACGGGGTTCAAATCCCTCCTCCACATGCTTCAAGTCGCTCCTTCCCCATTTCTATTTTTTCTTAACTGCACATTTAGACTTTCTTCATCTCCTCGGCTCTCCTATGTATAGATACGGCTCTTTCCTTTCAGTCTGTGTCCCTTCCATCTCCTCCTCCTCCTCCTCCTCACCTCAGTGTATGTGCATGTGTAGGCAGAGGTGAGTTTTGGTTTCCGTCTCCAGTGATAAACGGTGATAGTGTAGCGATTGCTCTGCTCCTCCCCTTCTTCCCACTGATCGCTGAGGCATGGCCTGATTGTCTGTACGCTGTGAGGCGGAAGCGGCTCGTACATGCATGCTCTCCCTCTCTCCCTCTCTCTGTATCTCACCCACGCATTCGCATAAACACACTGACCGAAGCGTCCAGTCATGCGAAGCAAACGCAGTCACCCAGACAGACAGACGGACGGACAGACACACAAACACACACAGGTGTGAACACACGACATCAAACACAGGCCCGGGGACAAGCAGCACTCTCGGAGGCATGTGCAGACCCAGCACTTTATACAGACACACACACCTGCATTCAGTTTACACAGTGTCGACCCACTGGCACGATGCCATCAGGGCCCTACAGGCATATTTTTGTTATAAAGTAAACAAAATGTTGACTTTTTATCTGTTATTTTAAAACTTTATATGGGATGCACAATATAGATATTTTTCTGGCTGATACAAATGACCCCAAACTAAAAATCACCTGCCTCTCATGGCCAGTAGCGATAAGATAACCGATGTGCTGTAACATCCTGGAAAAAGATAGTTCTTGAGTTTCATCCTCAGACTATCAAATCCTGACGCTTTGGGTTGGACTCAACAATCAACTCTCTCTCTCCAGGAACCACTGCTTCATTTTTTATTAATGGACTCAGGGGTTTTCAGCCTACTGTGTGTTATTGTTTATGTAAATTGTGAACAGGAAATGCGCTATATGACTATTCTGGGCTACTGTGGAAACATGGCAGCGCAGCATGGTGGGCTTTGAATCCCATTTGTGTCGATAGGTCCACCTTATCTCCTCTAAATTCTGCACACTGAACCTGTAAAGTAACTCTGGGGACAGATGGGTTGGCGTCGGACCTGAGCCGTTAACCCAACGCGGCAGTATCATACGGCATGAGGCTCATCAATCGTCTTTCCAGAAAAGTTACATACTTCTGCTTTCAATGAAGCAGCTGAGAGGGTTCGAGGGGACACGTCTCTTTGATGGGACATATAGTAATCTGTAAACTGGAAAGGGGGCCCATGTAAACACTGCTTTATTGTAAGGGATCACAAGTCGAAAAGGTTGCACAGTGTTTCTTCAGCTTATTGTGTCTTTTTAATGTAAAATGTGAAATGTAATTAGTGACTACAGCTGAGAGATAAATGTAGTGGAGTAAAAAGAACAGTCTTTCTTTTTGAAATGTATAAAATTGAAATCCTCAAGCAGAATACAAGTCTGTTAAAGTTGTACTTACACATCCTACATGAGTTGTACCTAGTCACTGTTCTACCCTGTACTTATACATCGATCGACTCCTCTCCTGGACATTTACAGTTTGTGTGAGATGTATTTGTTCTGTGTAGCCCGGCCAACGTAACCTGACTCTGGTAACCAGATAACACACACTGCACTGAGTTCATTAATTTTGAATACTCAGTTGGGGTATGAGGCAAAGATGAACAAAGGCAATTTCTTTCGCTTGCAGTTGAGCTGCAAAACTCGCATTAACAATGTCTTCCTACATGCAACAAGTTGCAGGTTTACACAACCAGACAAAGAGACATCCCTACAGATCTTTGGTACTCGTTTTAAACATACATGCACCACGGCAGCTCTTTACACGGCTGAGTTCTTGTCTGGACAAACTACTAGAAGCTTCCCCGGAGGGCTTTAGCTCCATAATCTGCTCATATTTTCCAGAGGCAAGTTCTCCAAAAGTCACGCAATAAGAAGAGTCACATACCTTTACTTTAATCTCAGTGTGTGGGATCAGGCGGTACCCTTGAAGTTGTGTGACGAGGTGAGGCAGCTCCCCGGGGTGACGGTGCACTTGCAAGTGATGTTTCACTTCTAGTATATTAGCACTGAGCCCTTCTCATCCCTATTAGCAGCCCGGCACGCGTCTAATTCCGCCCCTCAACGCCAATTTCTCCTGACCGGCGAGAGTCTGTGGAACTAAAAATACCTTTAAAGCCACGGAGGCACCCTTCCCTTTCCTTACACTCAATCTTACTACACATGCATGCGCACCGCCGGCACACGGGTAGGCGTGCTCGGGTGCTGCCAACACACAAACACAAAGCTCTGAACCAGACAAAGACACACTCATGCACGGACATAAGAGGTCCTCCTAATCCTCTTTTCTTCTGAGAGATAGGCCAATCACAGGCCGCTCTCTACTGTAAGCTGTTTTTTTCTTGTACACACACACACACACACACACACACACACACACACACACACACACACACACAGTGAAGTCATGCTGTAAATCTCTGCTGTATTCGAGGGTCAAGTTAACTCGCTGGCAATCATCTGAAACAACAAAAACAAACGAGCAGGGAAAAAAAGGCTCGCCGGATCAATTATTCATCGCCTCGCCAAACTCCATTTTACCCTCAGAACACTTTCCCCCCACCCTCACAAACACCCAGAGAGGAGCCACAACACCACCATCTGTTGAAGCCCAGTCAACACAAACAAAGGGGGAAGCGGATGACATAACCGCAGCACGGCAGAAAACACGTATGACTTCTCTGCAAATAGGCTGCGTTTCTTTTCTCGCGGCACGCCGAGGCCGTCTCCTTCCTGCTGAATTCTCTGCGAATAATGCTCCTCGCTCCCTGAAGACATACACACACACACACACACACACACAAAAAGGCGTCTGATTCAGAGACTTGACACAATGCCGGAGTTATACAAGTCCCCTTTTGTTACATACAAACACACAGCAGCGCTGACACAAAGCGCACAGAGTCAAGAAAGATGTAGATAGAACAGCCAGAGTTTATGTCTGAGATTTTAAGGCATGAAATGTGGAAAATATCAGCGACATGCGCTGGAATCACACACGCTTGTTTGAAGGGCTCAACAGTGGTTCGTTTCTACGTCACCTGTCCTCGTCTGCGTCTCCTCGTCATCACTGAAGTGGATTCAGAATGCTCTCCTGCCTGAATCCTGAGATCTTATCTTTCAGGAGTAAAGATTAGGATTTTTGGACAGTCGAACAGACCTGATTAGTGTCCGTAGGATTTATTTTAATGGTGTTGTTACGGTGCCTTGGTGAAGGGCGTGGGAAGGAGACGTGTAACCGGTAACGGGACTGTTAATAGGATTTACTGGTCACTGTCCAGAAGCCAATCTCCAAAGCCACTAGTCCAGTGGCTGACTGATGTAACAGCAGCATGAGCTCCTGGCCAACGGACGGTGTAGGGCCAACTGTGAGGCGAGGAGAACAAACTAGCGGCAAACAAGTTAATCCAAAATCAGATGTATAGAATCCCCTATTTTAGCAATCCCTACTTTATGCTCAGTTTCCGTCTCTCAGCTTTTCCACTCAGATAGCTCCGCAGCTCTCTGATGTCTCGTTCCTTGGAAGTTTTCATCCGTGTGAGCAGAACAGTCATTGTCTTTGTCTGTTCGACGCTCATTAACAAGGTTTTCTTTCAACAGAAGCGGTTGCCAGAAATGAAAACGCATCACTGGAGGATATTTCAGGAGAGAGACCCACCTACGGGAAAACTGACAGGAAGGCTCCATGAACAGACAAAGTACATGTCTGGATATTTACTTTAAATTAATAGGTTGGTTGACTTCTTGCTTAGATCAATATCACCCTCATATCTGTACACTAAATATGAAGCTATTACTAGCAGTAACTAGCTAATACTTGATCCATCGTTCCACTTTTCAAGCAAAAGTTAGCACGTACATGGAAAAACGTTGATAGCTACATAGCTACATGGCTACTGCGACCATAAAAATCCCAATTTAATCCCCTCGGTTGTATTAATAAGTAGGCAGGTTTCGTACCCTACCATTCTCATAAAAAACAATTTTGAAGCGCCTCAAGTCCAGTCGGTAAAGCTTTCCTTTACTATCAACTGGGAAGCTAACGTTAGCTAGCAGTTTCTACTCCCGACACACAACCCACCGTAAAACCAGAAGGTTTTTATGGACAGAATAATTAATTATCTTGCAGATGTTTTGCACAGAGTCCAGCTAGCTGTTTCCTGTCTCCCATCTTAATGCTAAGCTAAGCTAAGCTAACCATCGACTGGCTGTAGCACAATATTAAGCGCACAGACATTTCCATGTATTTCCAAAGATGTCAAACTATTCCTTTCAAAGAACATATCTTCGTATCATTTAACTAAGCAGTATAGTTCTTGAACAGCGGCTCAACCGTGCCGTTGCTCATCAAAGTAGAACCGCCGGTGGTGATATGTAATTGCTATTAATATCTGAACTACCCGCTCACGACTCGTGCCCTACATTTTCTTTTTTTCTGTGTGAGATTTCCTGCAGAGAAACGTGACATTTGAGAGAAACCTCTCAGAAACGCACGGCTCGCCAGTATAATGGATTCGTGTTATCTCCTCCTGCCCTCACCTCCCACTCTCACTCCACGCACCCCCCTCCTTTTTCATTTTTCTTATTGAATTGACAGCAGCTGACATCTTAACTAATGCTGCTTCAGGATCTAATGGGCTGATTCATCAGCAAGCGGACGAAGCCCTGGGAGTAGTCCTTTAGAGAATAAAAAAGAGAGAGAGGGAGGGAGAAAAGGCTCCAGAGAGAGAGAGCGTCAGAGTGATGTGGGTTTGAATGCCAATCAAGTCACACGGTAGACCCCCACAGCAGCTCATGAATCATTAACGACACACACACACACACACAGACACACACCTGTTGTCAAGGTAGTGCGTCACTGCCGGTCACGTCATCACTTCGCAGCGTGGGGGGGAAAGTCCCTTGAGTTCGGCCAGACTCAGCACAGATGAGTCACACTCAAGGCAGATTGCAAGTGTGCGCGCGTACGTACGTACACACAAACACATCACATTATGAAGCTAACAAGGAGGTTACGTAAAAAACCCTCCTTGGGAAAATGTTCCAGATACTGCCTCGGCTTTAATGAAACCTTTTTCTGTCTCGGCTCGTGGCGCTGAGGTGGTTTGGACCAGAAAAGCCTTGGCAGCCCTTCCTTGGTGATTTACCAAGTCCTTGAGCGTAACCCCGGCAGCCCGGTGTGCATCAGTATTCTCTCCGGAGACGGGACAGGAATAGGTCATTGATCACCTCATCAATCCCAAGCAATCAGTGAATGGAGGGTGTGTGAGGTCAAACTGGCGTGAGTCAGTTTTTATCCGCAGCTGTGTGCAGGGTGTCTCCGTTTATGACTCCCAGCCATGTCGCTCGGCGCTGAAGGAGGCGGGATCGCAGCCATAAATCACGGCTTCTTAACAACAGACAGGGAGACAGCGTTCCCAGAGGGCACTGTGTATACACTGAAACCCCAAGGCGTATATGTACAGAGGGATATACATTCAAATCGTGGCTCAGCTGATGTTTTATTAAAGGGACCGTGTGGAAATTATTAAGTGTTGAACTTCACTTTTACAAACCTTTTACAGCATTATTCACGTGGCTCCAACATGATCATTTATATTGATTATTATTTGTTGATGTGTTGTTGACCCAGCGTGATGTCATCAAATGTGCAAAGATATATTATTGCTTAAAGCTGTAATTTGTCCGAATGTGGCCCCATTCTAAGCAGAACCACAGGGGGCAGCATATCTAATGCTTTTCATACAGTCCCTATGTCCATCTGATGAGTGTTAGTGCTGGAGTGTTAAAGGGGCAACACACCAATTTTACAAATGAAGTTCAGCTGATTCATCATGTAGAGTATATGTGGACCTGACGGTGGACTTACAGGTGAGTCGTGGAGTTTTAAAGAATTTAACAGGCAAGGAAAGTTTAATAAAATAGGTTTTTTTTTCTCCGTTGCATTATGGGTAATGTAGGATCCAGCATTTTTTTCTTTTTTCTTTTCTTAGGTGTGTCAGAGACTTAAACCTCATCGACATACTGCTGCGTTGGTCAGAACAATCTCATGTAGTTCTGTTGAGCTTTGTTCAACACCACAGAATCTTATTTTTTAATTTAAGGTGAGCTTACAAAGGCACCAAATATGTGAAGCAGAATTTTTTGTGTCTAAAATGATGTACAAGACAAAAAAAAACAAAAAACAAAAACATGACTTGTTGTATATAACGAAACGTTGATGATAATACAGTGGAATAAAATGATTTCACCATCTCGAAGTTGTCAAAAGGTAAATAAAAGTGGATTATATTCTATCCAAACAGACTGTATTTTTTCTTGACAATCCAGTGAGTGCAATCAGTGAGAAGGAAGGGAAAAAACAGGAAAGCTGCTGCTGCTGCTGGAGAACACAGTTGTGGCTCAGTGGGGTTCAGTCTTGATGCAAAATGTCATCCATCATCAAGGAGAAATGCTCCTCGTCTGATCGCTCCCTCGCCGGTTGCCATGGTTTTCGGAGGCAGCTGCCACTCACCTGCAGCGTTCCTAATTACGGGTTCACTCCAAGATTAGTGTCACGCGTGTTACAGGTCACTGCAGGTACAGTCTAGCGCGCAGACGAAGCCTGCAGCTGCGAGCCTCGCCGTGCGTTTGTGATCATTGTGTGTGTTTTTCCTGCGGTTTACTCAGCCGAAATTCATGGAAAAAGGGTGGATGAGTTGGAGCTTTACAGATGTTTTGACATCAGCTCAGAGGAGAGAGATGAGATGGAGCTGATGAGGGAAACAAGGACGCGAGGGGCTGTGAAAAGACAGAAATTCAGAGAAATGTAACGGCAATTCATCGTTAATGAAGCTGAAGGAAGCTGAACAGTATACTCTGTATATTTGACAGAGAGAGGAGGGGGACTGGCAGCGAGTACAGCAGCCCGCTGGTGTGTTGTCCTGCCGCTGACCTAAATCTCCTCCTCTCTCCTTGCCCACAGACTTGATTTCCCACAATCCCTTGGGCTAGCTCCGGGGCAAGAAGGAATGAGTCAGAGCTTCTCAAGAGTCGCATGAAGCTCTGGATATGCACACACACACACACACACACACACACACACACACACACACACACACACACACACACACACACACAAATTCAAAGGTTTTAGCTGAAGGCAACATGAAGATATGTTAGATATCAATTTCTGCCTTCTCTCCGGCCTTGTTCCTTCTCTGCATAAACACACTGTGGCATGATGTAAACAGTGAGTTATGAAGAAGGGGTTCTCTGAGGTTCTCTGATTCAGGGCATTGTCATGATGATGAAATTCAACCGATTGGATGTTGCATGAAGCCTGCTTTCAGAAATGACCTGCCTCAAATGGAAATACGAACCGGCATTTCTAATTTCAACAACTATGTACTAAAAAGTGGATCTATTTGAGCGCAGTGACTTGTTGCAATACGTAAGAATTATTTTTGAAGAAATTCACTAATATCAACAACTGAATGTGTTGCAAGATATATATAATAAACTAGCTGCACGGCTAACTGAGCTAACTAGCTGAGGCCTCAAGAATTTGCTATAGTCAAAAAATCATTTTTGGCCCAGACCTGCTGAATCTTATTCTCTATCTCATGGCTGGTATTTACATAGCTAATATCATGTTGGGGTTCAGTTTTATTGTTTCCTGTTTTAATTTGTTACTTCCTGTCTTTGTCTTGTTTTCCCTCCCTTGTCATTGTTTGGGGTTGGTTTTGCCTGCCCCTGCGTATTTAGCCATGTGTTTTTACCTCTTGCTCTGTGTTTGTTCTTTACTTGGTATGTATTCAGTTAAGTTTTGAATGTCTTGTATTTCCTTGGTTCTTTTTTTCCTTCTGCCTGTTTTTTGATCAGTTTTACATCAAAGCTTCTCTTTCAGTCCCACCATTTACCTGCCTGGACTTATTTTATTCTCTTTTTCTCATAATGTACAGTGTATTCCAACTTTATTTACTAAATTAACTTTAGAATGGCTCAAATACTGAGCCATACATGTCAGATTGGGATTTATAAAACTATAAAGAAATACATTGAATCTGGAATAGATGTGATTATAAATTTAATCCCAGTTCGCTATTATAAATAATGCCTCCAGGGAGCTGAATGCGTTTGCATTCATAGTCGCAAATGTCGAGGACGATGAGAAGAAAGTAGTCGAGACAGCGGCAAAGCTCCCCTGAAGCAAAGGACACAGTAATAAAACCCTCCGACATAATAGTCAAGACAAGTCTTTTTTTTTCTCTACAGCTGAAAATGTGTGTTTCTACAGACTCAGACAGACACACACACAGGACATTCAAGGACAGTCGCCATGGTAACAGGACCAGCGAGTTCCCTAACACATGTGTGAGTGAAACTCGAGGGCAGGGAACATGATTGCAGCCCTCCTAATCACTTCAGCCGACATGTACGCGCGCACACACACAACACACACACATATACGCACACAGTTTTCTGAGAAAAGGTAATTGTGTCCGACTGTGAAAGGAAGGTATTTCTGTACAAACACCACATCATGTTAAGATGTCACAGCTTCCACTTAGAGATCAGCACGGAGAGCTCCGGATGGGCTGCTGACGGGGAGGCAGCGAGGCGACAGCGACCTCTGGTGGTTCATCCTGAGAATCATCGTTTTCACATTCGCCTCCTCTATTGTTTCAGAGCGGGAGTTTTGATCAATTAAACTACATTTCAAAACTCATATTGGTCATTTTTACAAGACTTTCCTAACGGTATATAACAATTATATGAATGATTGGTCACATTTTTGTTCTACTGATTCTTGTACAGATATTGAAACCAGTGTTGATACTTTGGTAACCGATCCACCTACCAGTCGTGCTGATTTCCATTCTGCTGGCTCGGTTTCAAGGCGCTTACTCACACACTGGAGTGAAACAGAGTTGGTGCTATTCCAACAATGACAGTTCAGAAGGTCTGCTGAGAAAAATAGTAAATATTCAATGCTGGACAAAGAAATATATCTATTTACTGAGCAGGAACAGCAGCTGAGAAACACTTCCATGAACCCTGAATAAGAATTGGTAAATGTAGAGTGAATCAAACTTGAAATCAAACAATGAAATGCTTTCAAACCCTTTACCAAGCCGTTGTTTATTGTTGCAATGGATGGTTAAAATACTACTATGTAATTTTAATCAGAAGAGAATGATCTTCAAACAAACTCTCTTTGTTTTCATGACTGAATAAACTGAATAAACAATCTGACCTTAAAGGACAACATACTGTTTCACTTTGTTTATATGTGGCGGACCCTGCCACCTTTCTAGGTTTAAACAGCGTTCTGGGGACCTTATTTCCCTCCGAGAACAGCTTGTTTATTCACTTACGGAAAAGAGTTTGTATCATTACCTCATTAATATTGTGAATATTAAAATTCTGAATTTGAATTTCTTCTCGAGAAACAGCGTAGTGCCCCTTTAACAAATTAAATTACAGCAACAACAAATCTCATTTACCTCTAGGGTATCTAGCTGTGCAGATTGTTTAACTTCCATTTGTTTCCTCCCCCATCACAACACAACTAAAGTGAATCTACTCTCGCAGCGCTATCAAGATTACAATTAAAGACTGTAACACTGCACAGGTGAACGACGTCTCGGTGCCACGACAGTGAGCCGGCACGCAACGAGCTGATCTTGATGGAATGCAGTCGTCTGTGCTTTTTCTGCCATCACACACCAAAACGTCTGCCGTGAAAAAAAGAAAGGTCCATTCATCATGATTACAGTTTGCGTTGATAAATTGCCTCTGGATCGACTTTAACTCAAACAAATAGGCTCCATATGAGAACTATTAACTGCATGTTCTGCGGATTATGCGGGGCGACCTTGACAGTGTTTTCTAGAGAGATACATTACTGGATACATTTTGGCGGTGCTTCATCTCAACGTCTGTGGATTGGCGCACATCTGTGCGCAGATGTTCATGGATGGATGGATCTCCCACAACTATCAGATGGATCGTCGTGAAATTTGTTGCACACTCTCATGTTCCCATCCAGGATGAACTGGAACAACCTTGGTGTACCCAGAACTGGTGGAGGCTGGAGAATCTTTATCCATCTGTCTATCCTTTTGCTAAACCAAAATCAGTGTACTGTTATGTTAGATCTGGATCTGAGGATATTATGTGATGTGTTCTCTGGTCATGACTCTGTGTGTGTGTAAACCTCTTGAACAGAGCTGCCTAAGGATGCAAAATGAAAACAAGACAAGTTGTATCATAGCGTAGATATTATCCGCTGACATGTTAGCATCAAAGCCACAGAGCTGCTAGCACGGCTGCAGACTCTTAGCATTGTCTTTCGTATAATTTGGGTAAATGACCCTTTAATGAGATTGACTTCTTCATATATATATATAATACATTTATCTCAGACCGTTTCTTGCTGAACATGTGATCCTGTATGTGCAGCTGCGTTCTGTCACTGGACAAGAAGCTTCTTGTGTGGAGAACAAAACCAAAAAAAACATGAAATCCAGCGAGGCTGAGGACAGCATGTGCAGAAGGTTTCTGACAGAAATGAGAACAAAGAGACATCTTTTTTTTTTGTAACGGAGATGTTTATTTAGACAACTGAATGCATGCCAGAAAGAACTGTGTTACAGCAGCGGTAACTTTCAGCTCTCTCACTTTTCTAACTCTGAGGGAGAGACCCGGATCAGGGACACACCGAACTCTGGAGTGTTTGCAGAGAACACGATCTGCTCTAATTTATTGCATTGACACATTACTCTCGTCATGTATTAAGGGGACAGGGGGGAGACAAGGGGGTGGGGGGGGTACCACTGTTGAGTCGAAGATTAAGGGAGCTTGGATCTTACACAGCTTCGGCCGGAGTATCGCGAGTTGTTAATATCACTGTTTTGGCAAAAGGACAGAAGTAGTTCACACCTTGCTTTAAGGGAACCTCTCACACAAAACACGCAAAGAGACGATAAAAAAGATGCACTTACTGTAGGTAGCATTCACATGCAAGTATAACGTGTCTTCTCCTTCAGACTAGATTTAACATTTTTCTCCACTATTTCTTACAGAGATTCACAGCTAAGGTTTTTTTTTTTTTTCAGATTGGGGAATTATCTTACACGTAATGGCTACTGGATGAATGGAGACGCGTCGGATGGATGCGGGAGGAAAAAAAAAAGAAAAGAAAAAGACAAAATTGTGCTTATCGTTGTACTCGTGCTCCAGTTCGACCCCGTCTCGTCCACGCAAAGGGGGGACGACGATTTCACCCAGTTGGTCCATCGAAAGTTTTCCTTAGTCGCTGTTGCCGTTGTTTTTCTCCAATATATTGATGAGCCGGAAATACCATAATATCAAAAATAAATGCAACCCTTTCACAAAACAATGAGCAATAAATAATAATCAAGTGGTGTTCTTGTACTGTATATGTACTGTATATACACAGAGAGTTAAGTTTGTTGTATATATGTACACAAAACAACTGGCAGCCTAAGTTTCAGACTGGCTTTTTTTTTTAGCGTTAGCCTACTACTGGAAATTCGTGCCCGGATTCTAGAAAATCCCAGAAAGAAGCGACAAACATAATAACTTACACAGAAGTCCTCGAGAGAGCAGAAGGGATAATGCACAATGAGACTACTATGTTTGCTTTTTTTTTGCCTCGCAAAAAAACAGAAGCACCGGTCTGGAAAAGGAAAAGTAAATATAAAAGAAAAATGTAACATTTTTTTTTTTTTAGGTAGGGTGTAAAAAAAAAAAAAAAAAAGCCTCTAGAATTCCATAAAATAACTAGCTTATTAAAACATTGATGACAACAACATGCACGATGCTTTTTTCCCAGCCTCGGGGTGGAGAATGTTATGGCGAGGCACGATCTCCCCACCGCGGCGTGACTTTTTGCAGTTTTTTTTTTGCATGTAATGACAACGTGAGGGCCACCGGTGCAGGCTGTGCACGCCTCGAGGTTGAATCGCAACCCTTTTCCCTTTTTTTCTCCTGTAAGGGCAGCTGTTTGTCTGTCTCGACTCGAAAGGGGAGGGGGGAAGCTCCTTTTCCCCCTCAAACAGTTCCTCCAAAATAAGAGTTTTTTTTAAAGTTCCATGTACATCATCTTGCAGTTCACATGCTCAGGTCAAAGAGGGGGGCAGCGGGATGCCGGTAAATCCGTAAATGTCCTCGTGTCTGTTCGTGTCTCTCGGCATTAAGCCCGTCTGCTCGCCAACAAACACCTCGCGTAACATTTTTTCCGTCCCAGTCTTATTTTAGTAGCTTATGTACAGGAGGCTGGAGCGTCTGCCAGGCAGCGTCCTCACACATTTACAGTATGCATTCCAGTTTCTCAGTCCTCTGTTCGTCTTCACAGGTACTTTTGTGTATGCGTCCTTGGGTGACAGCTTTATTGTCGTTATGTATTTCTACCTAGGAGTGTGTGTTGCTGTGTTTTTTTTTTTTAAAACAGGGTTTTGTTCTGCTGCTGTGATGGCGAGGTCACTGAATCTATAGAATGTGCTTGTGTTTACATGTGTGGATGGTTTTTTGTGCTTGTGTGTCGATCTGGTTGCATCATCTCTGTGCTTGTTTTTTTTTCTCCCTCAAACGCTACGTGGAGGTCTCTGAAGCTCGTGGGTCCTCCTGTTGCGTCCCTTCTTATTGTCCTGCATCCGTCTCCACTTGGCCGCGTGCTGGCTGCCCGCCCGAGACCCCCCCACGACCTGAGAGCCGGCCGCGCTGCCCTGCCCCTTCTGGCCGTTTTGCGTCTTCTGGTTGTTTTTAGGAGCCTGGCTGCTCAACAAACCCAGATTCTGTTGAGCTCTCTGGGTGTTCTGGCGCGGCGCCGGCCCGTCCACTGTCGGCGCTCCGGCCTGCTGCCATGGCCTGCTCTGCGGTGGACTGGCCTGCTGCTTCTGGGTGTTTGGAGCTTTAGGCTGCAACGCAGAGTTGGTGCCGCCGGCGCCCTCAGGTCGACTCTGACCGTTGCTGTTCGGCGTCTTCACCCTCTTCTGTTTGCGCTCTTTCTTCCAAACTCGATCGCAGAACTCCTCCACGCTGTTGAGGTCCGGGTGGTCCAGGAGAGACAGGAAGTCGCGATACCACAGCCGGTGTTTGGGAGAGTGTCCGACCCCGCCCGCCGCGCCGGAGAGCCCGGGCAGGATGTCGCCGAGCTTCTGGGCGGGGATGACCTGGAGGTTGAGGCGCAGCAGAGGCTGGATGAAGCCGTGCTCGACAGCCTGGCAGTGGTAGATACCCGAGTCGGACTGGGCCAGACTCCGGATGAGCAGGCCCTGGTCTGTACGGAGCACCCGGTCATCCAGCTTGATCTGGGAAAAAACAAACGAGAATGTAAATTAAGAGCAATCAGAATAATTGTTGTCTGTTCTCAGTTTTTATGCACTGGAGGTTTCAAGCTGCCACACCAATCACGCTCTTACATATACGTCTTAAAGGTGCAATGTGACTTTCTTTTCGTAGGAGTTTTGTTTATAAAGTCTTACATTCACCCCACCATAACTCAAAGTGCAAGCCTGTTAAGCTCTGTTTTCCAAACGCCTGGCTTATCTCCCGTATAAGTCTTCTGGGGTCGAAGCTCCACACATACATCATTCTTTACAGAAGCAAAACACTCGTCTGGACAGAGGGACGTTCAAGATACCAAAAACCTCTAATCTTTAAAACTGGAGGGATGCCACTTCATTACAAGCTAACACCGTGTTCAGACGGACGACATCACTGAGTGAATAATCGAGCCAGATGACTTTTGCTTTAGAGCAGTGAGGATGTTGAGGCACTGGAGAAAAAGATGTTTATATAAGATACAATGATGGTCTCCGTGAGACCTAAAATCCTTCCTTGTACTATTAAAACCAGCTGTGCAGTTTGCATTTGATAAACCTTCATACTTCCTGGGTTGTATTTCTTCATATCGCAACAACACGCCCTGCTCGTCCGGTTAGACAAATACAGCCACAGTAGACAGTCAGGGAAAAGTAACCGGTTACATCATGGGGTCAAAAGTCAATCTAAACATCCCCACCCACGAGGTCACCACCCTGTCTAAGCCACTGAGGTCAGGGGTCAGAGAGGTCCTACCACGATAACACAGCCAGAGAAGGGGGAAGGTGTAGCCTTCAGCACAGAGATGTTTTGTTTGCATCGATTTAATTAGCCTGAAGTCGGGAAAAATCCTTCAAAGCGCACACACGCACCTCGTGCCTGCGGTCGTCGTTGGGCTTCTGCAGCTGCCAGTAGATGAGCGCTCTCTGAGACTTGGGGCTGCACTCCAGGAACATGCTGCTGTTCTCCACGCCGTACACGCTCCGGTCCTCCACGCTGCCTCCCAGGCCGTCCGCGTCTTCTGCAGGGAAAACACACGCACAGACAGGACGAATGAGAAGTGTGTGGCAAGGAGAGGAAAGACTGTAAATATATGTGCATGTGTGGTCATCAATGTACCATGATGCTGAAGGTCTGAGCACTGAGACAGAGGGTCTCCGTTTCTGATGTCCTGTCGTCTGGTTCGCCTGAGAAGAAGAATGAAAGAGCGGTGAAAACATATTCTGTATGGTCTCTGTACTGCTTCATTTCAACCACTAGGGGGCAATGTTACCCAACACCAATCCACACGGCTTCAGGACGAGAGAGTGAGTGTTTATTCAACCTTCAGCTCCACTGTTAAATCGCATATTAGGAGGAAAAAAAACCCTGAACCCCGGCGGAGTATAGAAATCATAAACCTGCCGAGCGGTGAAACGGCGTGCTTCATTTCCTTCTGATGAGCCGAGATTATGAAACACATGCGGTATTGTTTCGCCCTTGAAAAGCCTTGTAAAAAGCGGCCCCACTCATTGCGCTCGCAGTATGAAAGTCCACTATGTCATCCGGCTTTTAGCGAGGCGCTTTCACGGCCCGGCTGAATACGTCTCCCCTGCTCCTGGTTGTCACGGTCATTTTTAAAAAGTCTCTAATGGGCGCTGTAAAAATCAAAGCGAGGGAGGAGAGGCGGGGTAAGCCAAAGGTGAGGCGAGAGCTGGAAAGTACGGGGAACCATTAGATGTACAAAAGGGAAACAGATGGAGCGAAACGGTCAGTGCACCAAAAACCGTCCCTCCTTCCTGAATTCTGCGTCGTATCTGTCGTCTTTCTGTCGCTTTTCTCACACGTGTACCTCCTCCCGGGCCAAACATTCCTGTCTTTTTTGGCCGTCTGAGCACGTGCGGGGCCTGGGAGGGAAAATATTTGCAGCGCTGGAGGAGGAAGAGCTGAGAGGAGCCGGTCCCGGCCTTAACCACGGGGTGTGCCACCTCCTCTGTAACCCCGCCAGGCTGGAGTATACCCACTGGCCTACTTCTGCTGGTGTGAGAAGTTCTGGATGAATGAGATGCAGGGGTGTAGTGCCGTGTGTGTGTGTGTGTGTGTGTGTGTGTGTGTTTGAGGGCTGTAGTGGTCAGCCTAATCCCGCTGGATACAGCAGAGGGTAATTTGAGGGCGTGTATGTTCGTACCTCCTGGCTGCAGGGTGAAGCGGTCAGACAGCTCCCGTTGGCTATAATTTAGAGTGTGTGTGGTTGTGTAGATGTATACTCGTGTGTTTCTTTATAGCTCAGTGTGTGTGTGTGTGTGTGCATCTTGGCTGTAGGGTGATGGCATCGCAGCTCAGAACAACTGTTACTGGCAGAAGTTGCACCTCTGGAATGAGCCTGTGTTGATTTAATGACCGTATTTTCGGCCCGACTCCGGATTACTTCCACGTTTAGATGTCTTGGCTTCTGCCGCGTTCATTTTTTCTCAATTGCACTTTGCTAATAAGCCAGTGGAGGTCTGAGGTCAGAGAAACAGGGTTGTATATCGAGTTGCCCTTGAGCGAAGCGTTTAAAGCCAACTGCAGGTGCACTGATAACTCCCAGGTGTGCGTGTGACGGCAACACAAAAGGCAGAACAGCATGCGGGCTCAGCAAACCCCTCTGAGCACAAATAAAGGTCACAGATTTGTTTTGTGTGTGTGTGTGTTTGCACGCTCGTACCTCTTGGCGGTGGGAAAGTATCTGGAGCACTCGGTGCCGTCCCAGGCGCAGTAAGGGTCTCTGGCCAGGCAGCACTCGGCGCAGGCTTTCCCATACACCTCGCAACGATGTAGAGACATCTGCGATACGCCCAGGGCCGAGCCAAGGTACAGCTGTTGCTGTGGGAGCGAAAAAAAGAAAGAGCGAGGACGTTAAAATGTTTTATTCCTGTGTGGAAAAAGAAGGTGGTTGTGGGTTTGTTTCTCGGTAGGAACATTAGATATCTTTGTTTTTCGGATATCAGTGTTTGCTTAAAGGCCCAGAGGTTCGCGCCTTTTGGTTTCGCGTGAACTCGCAGCCCTGTCGACAACTTTCGGATAAATGATGACGTGTGAAAACGGGTTTATACCTGCTTGGTGGACAGCTCCATGGCCGTAATGGGAGTGGGTTCCTGCGCAAAGCAAACACAGTACAGCTGTTTTTACGACCGCATCCAGACACCGTGGGTGTTTTTATAGGCTTTCGGATTCATTTATTGTTGTCAACACTCATCGTTTTCATTGTCGTACCCTGAAGACAGTCATCTCCTCCAGCACCACCTCCTCCAGGTCATGCCAGCTCTCTCTGGGGATCGTCACCACCTTCAGCACTGTGCCCACGTCTGAAACAATACAGACATTCACATACGTTTATTTTGATCGCAATGTACTGTCTCTAACACTAGATTACACCATATTTCAAGGTGCAATATGTAAGAATCGGTCACCATGCTCCAAACAAATAGGGGGCAGTATACCACCAGAGTTACTGCTACCTGTTGCTAACTGTGGGAGTGCTGGTGTTTACAATGCTGGCTGGTTAGCATGCTAACTTTAGTGGATATCTCTGCGACACAATACGGAATTGGATCCACAAACAAAGTTTACATTTGTTTAAAGGTGCAATGTGTAAGTATTGGCCACCTGTTGAATTCATACTCCCAACATACGGGGGCGGGATATCACCAGAGTAACTGCTAACTGCTGCTAACTTGATTCTGTTTATACATTCATGACTGTGGCTACTGTTAGCTTGTTAGCTCAGCTAGCCGTGCAGCTCGCCAGACTACCAGGGGAGCGTTGGTGTTTACACCGCTCGCACAGGAGCTTTGGACCGCTGGGAGAAAGAGGTTTCAGGCTAGCTGGTTAGCATGCTAACTTGAGAAGACATCAGAGTACATAGACTTTTCTACAGGGGGAAGCGTAGCATGAAAAATACATGTCATGGCACAAATTTTACAACTAACTGTAAAGTTGTGTACCTGTCCCGATGAACATGACATCATACTGTCCGTCCTCCGCCTCCACTCTGTCCACCACCAGCTGGGAGAACTGGTAGTCCACGTCCGTCCGCACCATGATGGGACGCCCGCCTATCGGGTGCACTGGGTTGTACATGGCTGGGTGACCCCTGGCGAAGGTGATGACATCATCGGGGAGGTCCTTGGTGGAGTCGAATCCACCGAATGTCTTACTGGGACACTGAGAGTCAAATCGGAAAAAATCATGAATTATTTGACAGTGGTGTGTTTTCTGTGTACTAATTGTAAAATCACTGTATTTGTGGACTGTTGTTAATGTGGAGACTCACAGTGCCGGGGCGGGGGTAGGGCACCCTCCCTTGGAAAGGCACCCACTGGTAGTTGGGTCCATCTCTATGAGCGTAGGGCCCCAGGAACACCCTCCTGATGTCTGCCATGTTGTACATACACACCGCTGAGCCTTTAAAGATGTTACTGTGGAGAAACAGAGGGAGGGAGGGAGAGAGCGGTGAAATGAAGAAAGATGGCGCAGACAAACAGAAAGGGTTCAGAAATGATTGGTCACAAGACGGGGATTAGGAGCTTGTGAAATACTGAAGAAAGACAACAAAATCACCCTTCATCGCACAAAGACGGAGGGGAGCAAGGTTGTCATTACCTAAGTACAGGAATGACAGATTGGAACTTCACTCTGATTGCTTCCAGCCTCTTGAGAACAGACAGGAATTTGGGCACGCCACCAACAAAACGAGAGACCTGCTTCGGAGTATTTGAAATCCCCTTCAATATTTTTGCACAACGCTCCAGCCAAGACGGGTGGGTTTTTTTTTGTTTTTTTTGCTTTCACTGGCCAGGCGAAGTCCAAAGCAGGAGAAGGTCAATCAATCACGGCAAAAAAAAGAGGGAATGATGTGGATTTTATTTCTGTTCATGCTCCGTCCCAGGTCATCCAGGAGACAGCAATTTGAGCGGTGACTCATTAAAGTGGAGAATTTGACGAATATTCCATGATGTACATATTCCAAAAAGAGGTATTAAAATATTCATGTGGAGCCTGTGACAAATAAGCTGCCTGCTTAAAGGGTAACTCCGCCAATTTTTACACATTAAAGTGTGTTTACAGGTCTACAGGGGAGTAACTACTGCATATGTGAAAAAAGTTGAGTGAGGAAGCTGCATGTAATCTGTTAAATTGTCTCCATTCATCTCACTTTGGCTCCAAGTTGCATTATGGGTAATGTAGTGAAATGTTTTGGCGTTGCACTCCCATAACACTGTTAGACTCAATAAATCAATAAAGCAGAACGAAGGATATCACCTTTTTTATTTCACACATTCTTCTTCCTTTTTCAGAACCTGGCGCCTACATTACCCACAATGCAGCTTAGCCACTGAGTGACATCACTGGAGGCGATTTATCAGATTACATGCAGCTTCTTCTTGAGCAACAAAAGGATTTATACTACTTGTTTCACATATTGTACGCAATAGTACTCCCCAAGACCTGTAAACACACTTGAATACGGAAAATTGGTGGAGTTACCCTTTAAATCTCTGAATCCATTAACTTCAGCCGACATACAGGCGATCTGTTTCACCGTTTTTAAAATTGTGTTTATTTGCTTGTAGGTTAGACGCTCATTCATCAGCTTTTATTACTTTCTACAGATGGCAGATTTAAAATTTGTCGCTTGCATTTGCAGGAGCCGAACGCTTCAATATGAATCGGGACGTCCTTTGTCTTGCCGACTGCAATGGGAAGTTGTATCAGACTAATTAGGGATGTGGCTGGCATACACGCAGCCGACAGTACGCGCTAAGGCGTGGAAGATGAATGGATTAACATTTGAAAATGTTAATTACAGAGAAATTCAATTAACTCCAGGGGCACGGAAAAAAAAAACAGACACTCCGATATCTGTGCTTAAGAAGAAGAGGCCAACACGTGTTTGTGCAGATACACACAGTCTGAGGGATTCAGTCGACCCCGGGAAAACGCGCGTACACACACACACACACACAAACATGGGGCACAATCAAACATGGATCTGTCAGTGGCAGCTTCTTTGTGCCTCATTAAGCAGTGATATTAAAAGCCGGTCCCTCCGAGTCTCTGCTCTATTCATCTCTGAAAACCGGCCACTTAGAAAACCAATTAAACCACTCTAATTCCTCAATGCCCCATAATTGAATTTTAAAGCGTGTGCGTGTGTGTGTGAGTAGAGACACACATGCGGGTAACGTAGGTGCACGCCGACCTCTTGCTTTGAATACGTTCCAGACAGCAGAGAAAAGCCGCGCGGGTCTGGTGATGCAAGGCGCTCTGTCGGTACGCGTTAGCTTGCGCCGCCGCTCCATTCAGCCCGTCTTATCATTAGCGGTGATTGATGGTGAAGTGTTTGTCCTCCATTCAAAGCGAGTCAGAGACACTACTGGACACAAAATACTCCCCCCTCCCTCCTCCTTTTTCCAAGATGCAAATTCATCATCATCATGATAAGTGCCACCATCTGTGCCATTTCAACCCCGCTTATCTGCCTTCACCTCTCCGCATGCTTCAATAGAGCCACACCCGGCCTCTGAAAACCCCATTCAAGGCTGGGGCGGCGGCCAGGGGCGAGACGTGCGTTCCTGCTGAGTGAATATCGTGTTTCTCTCGCTCCCCTCCTGCTCCATAATCTGATTTCCCTACAAGCTTCTGCCAAGGTTTCAATGAAAAAAAAAAAAAAAAGAAAGGGAGGAGGGGGACAGGTAGGCGGGGAAAAGGGGGGAATCGGCTAAAAGCAATCATGAGGAGGGGAGCCATGCAACCATAAGACACCTGTAAGTGGATTACGGGACGGGGGAGCGCCGTCTGGGAATTTGACGGGGGCACGCTCAGTTGCCTGCATCCTGCCGTGTCATTCAAAGCGGTTAGGAAATTACAGATAAAGGGAATAAAGGATGTGAATAGGAAGAATTCTTGAAAGGAAATATGGAGCGTGTGTTTTTCAAATACGGAGGAAATAACTTGCGCAGGACGGTCGCCCGCTGAATATATATCATCTCCTCTCTGATCTCCAGGCAACAACACGGCAACAAAACAAATATGATTCCGCCCGCGTCTGTCGAGCTATTTGAGAGGTTTGTTTTTGGAGGTCACCGTGAAAAGATCCGTACCTGGACGTGGTGAATACAGCGTAGATAACTGGATTCTTCGGGTCCTTGGAGCTCATCAGAAACACGTCCTCTGCAAAAAAAAAAAAAAAAAATGGGCGAGTGTGAGCCGTGAGTCTGTGAGGTCAGCTTTTTCTCTTCGCGCGCACATAAAAAGAAAACACTACTCACGCAGCTCGTCGAAGTGCGTGTCAATGCCGTTGACCCCCGGCACTGAACACATGAGCCGGGCCTTGAGGAACGTGGTCCACTTGTTCACCAGACTCCTGTGACCTCCCATGTCGTTCTGTAACACAAAACACACAAACACTCAATGCATTTCCACAGAGTTATTTCTGTGAGATCAGGCAGATTGGAGCTGCGACAATGAGTCGATTGAAAGAAAATCTGCTGCCAACTACTTTGATAATTGATTACTGAACGGCCCCTAAAGTTAGCAACAGGTAGCAGTTACTCTGGTGATATGCTGCCCCCTATTTGTTTGGAGTACGAATTTCGTCAGGTGGCCAATTCTTACATACTGCACCTTTAAATGTAAGGATTTGCAGCCTCTCTTTGTCAATTACGATTTTAAATGAAGAGTTTTTAGATTTTGGACTGATTAATGGACAAAGGGAGCAATTTAAGACGTCACTTTTGAAGTGTGATCGGCATTTTTTCATCATGAGATCAGATTATTGGATAATGAAGGTGAGCTTTAGTTGCAGATATGTAAGAAAAATGAATATGAGTCTCCGTGGTAAGGATTTTTGTTTGTGTGTGTGTTGTTACCTTACACAGTTGTCCTATCCTGGCGATGGTAGCCTTGCCAGTGTGCTCTCCGTCCATGGCGTTCTCCTTGAAAAACAGGAAGATCTTGTCGTCTTCGGGGTTGTCGCTCTCTGGGATCAAGTTCACGCCGATGAACCTGGGGTCTAGAGGGGGGGAGAAAAAGAAAGCACAAACACACATTGTTCCTTACACGCTCGAGTCGCACTGACAAACTTACAGTATACTATATAATATACTTTTACGATCCGACCTCTGCCCCCAATGGCAATCCTCTCGCCCCTATTTTACACCTCCGAAACCAATCCCCCGTGATATTCTCCAGTCACGGCTCGGTAATAACAGCCATTCACTTTACACCCTTGCTGTCACAGTATCTGACTTTACCCCGAAGTGAGCGCTCCAAGTCCAAATCCCACATAACCCCTGTCTCTAGACCACATCCTCACAAAACACACATGGCTCTGATTGTCCCGGGTAGCGCTCGAATACGTTTATCTCGACTTTAGGCGCGAGAGGAAATCAAAGCTAAACGGGCGAGGGCGAGGCCGCGGGGCCGGGATAACTCTTCTAGGGGGGAAAGAGGGGACTGAAGGGGGAAAGTGGCCGCAGTCACCGAGGCGTCGTCACGCGTAAAACGAGCCCGTGTCTGAAAGCTCGGGGGGGGTTTAGCCGCGGAGAAACAAGCAGTGCCATGTTACGCCTGCATGGTCGCTTAGGATATAGAGTAGCTGTGAAAAAGACAAGTGTGGCCAAAGTGGGAAGCAGATTTATAAGCGCTGCGAGGGTGCGAGACCTCTGGTATGAATCATGCGTACCCCACACGCGCTTTCATACCTCTATTGTGAATATACCGTTAAATCTACACGTTCGTAAATCTAACCTTGTGTGCGCTCGCATACAAAAACAGGCTTCCGTCAGCGTCGCCGACCACTGAGGCCGCACGATTCATTCCATTTAAATCCCGACAAAAGGCCACTTTATTCAGCGGAGGTTTAAATCCAACCTCAGCGTTGAGTGTGAGGGCATTAAAGGGTGTAGAGACGTGTATATAAATTGCTCGATTCGAGACCAGCAAAGCCAAAGCCACTGTTTAACCCTAAATCCTTTTTCAGTATCGACTGCTATTAAGGATTCATTCCCAAGTTTCTCTCTTGTTACATTTGAGTACCATGTAACCTTGTTGATAAAGGCTCAATAGAATATCCCCATCCCAGTAATCCATGCAATTACAATCCCCCCTTTGTGGAGAAGGAGTTGGATTCTGCCGGGCCGGATGGATACAATCCCCCATGTGTATTTGTTTGAGCAAGGTGAAAGATCGATGGGGATTAAGGGCGCTAACAATGACTCCTCCTTTTTAAATCGCTCTTTATTAATATGTCACAGTAATCAGCACTGCAGAGAGCAGTGTTTGTGATTTTTTTTTGATGGCGCTGGGGGGAGGAAGAAGGCGCGGGGGGGGGCCTGGTTGAGAGGAACTGAGCGGAATTTGACTCCACTACAGGAAAACAGCTGAGAGCGGATTAGTTCTGTGGGAAAGAGGGGGGAAAAGGGATGGCACGGCTCGAGGGAAAGGTTCAAACTGACCTTTTGTGGCTCCCTGAGTCCTCCGCGGTGCCGAAAGATAGCCAGACAGACTGAACGGTCAATAACCCCCTCACCGCCGCGCTAATCTTACCAGCACAGGCCAAATCCAGCGACTTTGTGAATGGGCTCTGATATCTGATGTCTGCTCGCGAATGGAAACGATCGGAGACTCGAGGCTTGTGAGAGAATTTAATGCTTCAAAAGCCTGTTGGAAAAGCTCAGCGGTGTTTCTTTCTTTAAAAAATGCTCACTGACAAGGGTTTACTTCAGCCTTGTGCTGAGGTTTTTGCAGGCCACAAGTGTCCACTTTTACTTTAATAGTAAAGTTTGTTGGAGTTTGTGAGGTTTGGAAATGTATATTATCTAGCTATCGCAGTCCGAAAAAAGGCCCATTAAAAAAAACAAAACAGGAAAGGCAACATATTTAAGTGATAAAACCACAGTATGATATTAAATTACACTTAATTACAAACAACTCTTTTTTTCATGACGAAAAACTAGATATATGTGCATTCAATTTAAAGCTGGGGTTAGCAGCCTGTTAACTTAGCTTAGCATAAAGAATGAAAACAGAGGGAAACAGCTAGCCTGACTGTGCCCACCTCTGACAAAATCAGCCCATCAGCACATGTATTTAATCTGTTTTATGCGGGTTACGTTTTGGACTGTTCCTTTGGCGGGGTGCGGTGAGTTCCTACAAGTCACTGCATCTCACCAGGCTAGCAGTGTCCCCCTGTTTCTAGTCTTTACGCTAAGCTACGCTAACCAGCTGCCAGCTACAGCTTCAAATTAAACATACAGCCATGAGAGTGGTATTGATCTTCTTGTCTAACTCTGAAGAAGCTAATATGCATATTTCCAAAATGGCCCAAAACGTCTAGATTTCCAGAGGAAACTCACACAGATCCACTTTCTTCAGGAAATGCATTCCTTGGGGACTAAAATACAGCTTTTCCCAAACTTTGATACATTCTTCCCATGCTAAATTCATTTTATTTATTTATTTATTCATTTATTTTTTTTTACCATTCAGCCATCTTGAATCATGCTGCTCTGTTCTGATTGGATGATGATCTCCCAGGGTACGGAAAATAGCAAAGTCCCTTCCCATGAAATCAGCAGATGTGCCAGAGTACAGCTCTCCATCTGCCAGTGAGAGAAGCAGAGCAGTTAGGAACAAATGACCGGCTCTGAATCGAATGTGTGCACTTCCTGGAACTAATCAAGGCGGAGATCAAACTCACCGATCAGAAGTGAGGCCGAGAGCATTTTGGGGTCGTAGGGGCTTTTCCCGCGGCCGTTCTCGAAATGCGAGGCCAGTCGAAAGATGTTGTCCTGCGGTGGAGAGGGTCAGAGTTCAACGCGAGGCCAATGAAGGCCACATTAAGCCCGGCTAAAGGTGCATTTATAGCCTGTGTTTCAAATTACACCCAATTCTCATAATAGCACACTGCACAACAACTTCAGGCCACACATACACAGTAATATATCCGTTTTCTTTTCATTGATAACTTGCTCTGCTTTGGTTACAGAACAACATTAATCTCTGCAGCTGTGCAACAAGAGGGAATAATGGGGAGTAAAGTAGCAGCTCAGCCTCAGATTCTTTGAATATATTAAGAAGAAAAGTTACAAAAGAGAGACCCAACTTCAAATCAATTACTGACAACACCACTTTAAACTCCAGTGAAGTCATGCGGGGTCTTCTTTACTCAAAACCCGCATGGTGCGAGCAGCCATTCCCCTCACCATTGTCGGCCTGCAGAGCCCACGCTGGGTGCATTGATTAACCTGCAGACCTTCATCAAGATGACTGATTAAACTTTTATGTGGGGGAGAGGTTGTTTAATTTCCGAACCATGTAGTTGCCGCTCTTTTCCACGTCTTCGCACAAAAGAAAACACTGATGGGGAGATAATCAATGTAAGGAATGATTACTGCTGCGCTCGACAGAAAAAAATGTGTGTGTGTGTGTGTGTGTGTGTGTGTGTGTGAGCGGCCTGTTCTTTAAAGGGGAAACACTGTTGGATTTTTCTCCCTCATTAGTTACTGTAACACTGTTGTCACACTTCCAGACGCTTTAATGAAAGCTCAATTGAGGTCTAAATGACCCTTTGCATATATATAACTGATTAAATCACCCACATTTTGGTGCACCGACATGAACGCATTACCTCTGCCCTCTTGCCCATTTCCAGAAAAGCACAGATGGGGTGGAAGGCTCCTGTGCCACAGATGTACAGATGGGTCTGGTTGTAGGGTTGGAGGACCCGGATGAAGTTATTACACTCTTTCTGAAAAAGAAACGAGATAAGGAACATCAAAACCCCGGCTAACGTCGAAGCTTACACTGCGAGACGCACAGCTGGCAAAGAGATTTAAATACATTTATATACATTTCATGCGTCTGCAATATCCGTCTCTGTTTATGTGGTAATCCGACCAGCGTAATATGTTCTATAGCCTTGTAAAGCAAGTTAAACTTTGGGGATTCTTTTTAGGAAAGAGATTGCACGTGTGAGCATTAACCTCCACATATCATACAGTTTAAATTAAGTTTTATCCTTCATGAAAATAACGCTGACACTTTTAATGGAGAAGAAACTCTGACGTGATTCGACCGAAAATAAAGCCTAATAGGAAGCAGAGGAAAAGCTCCGCTGGAATTCCCTTTTAAAGCCGGGACTTTCCACTTGATTTGGAAAAAAGACTCGCCGTGTGAAACCGAGTCTCCTTCAAGGAAATCCCACCTGTAAGTCAAATCAGGTCTTTAATGATCCATATGTTTGAATTTACTGAGGGTATTTGGGTTGGCTCTCCGGCACATGTTGATAGTCCCAGCGGTGTGAGACTGTTTATTAGAGTGCTAATCAACGGGATTGGTTAATGCGGGAGTGTTATTAGCAGCCCCGAGGAGTTGATTCGGCCACATGTGTTTAAAAGATTAGCCTGGGGTTTTGCCTTATTACGGATACGCGCTGAACATCCCACGTAACAAATAAGAACACATTCGGTCGGGGATTTGGAAACGCGGCGCACACATCACATCACATCACACCAGACAGCCAAATGATCCTGCCTTCCTCCTCTCTTTAACACGTGTGTCTCGTCAGGCTACTAAAAACCTCACTGACATCTCAGTTTGATGATTTGATGATGTCTCGCATATGAGACATAAATGGATACAATGGAGGTCAGGTTTGAGTGATGACATTTTCCAGAGCAACAACAAATTGGTTCTGGCATCACGCACCGCAAACCTTTTCCAAGAATCCAGAATTTTCCTGCTGTTATTGAAAAAAAGGCAGAAACTCATGTTTAAGCTCCGAGTCTTTGTTCTCCTCTTTGTCGTTTCTTGCTGAGACTTGTATGTTTAGCTTAGCTTAGCATAAAGAATGAAGCTACCCCTGGCTCTGCCATGCTCTGACAAAATCCAATCAATATTATTATTTTCTAATAACAGGCTATTATCATTAGGGCTATTTCTTTGCCGGGAGCTGTGATTTCCAGCAAGTCACTGCACCCCGCCAAGAAATAGTCCTGAACAAAAGACCTTGTGAAACCACAAATTTGTAATTTCTGTACTTTGGTTTTTGTATATTTAAACAAACAAGAGTGTGTTGCCTTTGGGCAGAGCAAAGCTAGTTGTTTTCCCCTGTTTCCAGTCTTTGTGCTAAGCTAGCTACAGCTTCAAATTGAACGTACAGACGTGAAAGTGGTATCTATCTCAAGAAAGCACATTCTCAAAATGTCCATTCTTGCTGAGGCTTACAGTAGATGCGAAGATATTATATACGTTTATATGTTATACTGTAGCATGCTGGAAGTAACTCACGGGGTCGATTAAAGCACTCAGCACCTTCCAACTGTGTAAGTTATCATGAGCCCACTGCAGAACACATTTCAGAACCAGGGCTCTTTCTGAGTCCACAGGGGAAGACTTAACGTGCATGATGTCTTGTGGCTGACCTCAACCCTGCACGTCTCTGTGTCTTTGCGACTGTGTAAGTTAACGACTTTACCCTCTGTGCTTCCTCCCGGTCGAACAGCAGGAGCGCAAGTCCCCCCACATCATTCTCACGCCCTTATTATATGCATTTCACCAGCTCCTATAATCCCCCCCCCACGCCGAATGTCAGCTCTGTTTAGGATTTTACACGGCTGTCTTCGAGTTAGACTCATTAGCTGTGTGGTAGGTAGGTCGCACCTAAACCACTGACAGACGTTGGTTACGCAAGTCACTCAAACACGCGGCCCTGTCGTGCCCTCCAGGTGAAAAACGGTTTCCCTGATCACAAACCATGTCATTATGTGAAAAACCACAACACCCACAGAGGATAAATGAGTCATTATTGGATAAAATGAATGACTCTCTTCGGGCCGAGCGCCGATGATGACTTCCAATGAGAGAAATGGGTGGACAGATTTGTGTGTGGGTTTGTGTATGTTTGGAAGAGTTGAGTGAATTTTGAGATTATGTCGAGGCCCCTAACTGAATATGGAAAATGCATCGGAAATGTAGGATATTATTTTCCCCTTTTTAATATCTGCAATAGCTGGAGAAATAATTGGAAATGACATCAGTGAATCTGCACTCCAGCATCTGAACCCTTTGTTCGCTGAATCAAATGCAACAACCTGGGCAGTGTTACACACTCGCCCCTGCCAAGGAGAATGATACAGCCATCAGGCATTTTGGAGGGCAGCTGTTACATTTGCTCTGCGGCTGTAAATTGTGGTTTTGGAGAAATGCATCACTTTGGGAGCTCTGAATGCTTTAGTAATGTCCTAATCAAGGTCCCTCCACGCTGCACTCCGTCTCCGCTCTCACCGCTTCATTTTAAGAGTAAACATTTTCACAGCACGCAAATACCTCATCATTGTGTTTCCGTGCGATTGCGTGCTGCCAGAACACTTTTTTTTTTGTTCCACTGCGTGACGGAGCGAAGGTGTAGCGTGGTGAAAAAAAGCCGGAGCTGGACCTCGGTTAAAAAAAACAACCTCTGTGATTTAAAAGGACGTCGTAATTCTGGATAATCCTAAAACCCTGCAGCCGCTGCACTCCAGACTCATCCGGCCATGAAATTAAGATCAGATACGACACATAGAGGGCCTATCCAAACAGCAACACGAAGATAACACACCACCACCAGCGCCACCGTTCGTGCACACAAACAGAGCCGGTGGCGTACAGTATGTGCTCAGCAAACTTGCGCGGAATGGCACATGTGAGCTAACACGCCGCGTTAGATAACGAGAACTCAAACAATGCACTCCCACATAGATGTGCACATATGCGCGCTCTCCGAGGCACATACATAAACAGACTCCCAGCAGCAGCAAATAACCTCGGCGGTAATGTGTCACTGTACACCTTTCCGTGACCAAACATCTGTCGTACAGCGTGTTATTAGCGGGGGGATGGCCCACAGAGAGCACAGTCTACCGTTAAATCATTTTTATCCGAGCCGGGATCCTTGCTGGATCCAGGCAACTTCTCCTCAGCTGTATTATTTCCATCAAAACATGCATCCCTGAGAAATTTGAAGAATTGCATGGAACTGCGCAGGCCAGCCGTATAATTAGTGTAAAAATAGACGAAAAAATTGTAGAGCACAAACGATGATGCCATCTTGCATGTGTGGACTTACCCCAAAGTCTTTCCCTGCCCACTTGCATTCGTCCCTCTTGGAGGGGGTGGCGGGCCACGCAATCTGTGCAAATGAGAGAGTGACAAAGTCATACTATGCCGGGGGAGGAGAGCGCAGATTTACATGTTGGTTCATGAAACAGTGAGTCAATGCAGTGAATCAGAGGAAATCAGGATTTGTGAATTTCTGGGGGAATGATCATGAATTCGTCATGTGTTCATCTGGAAGATTCCTAGGTTACTCACATCCTCATTTCCCTCTTTACCCCCGGTCATACCATCAGTGTTGAGGGTACATGAATATTGAGGGATGGAAACAGTGTAAGGATGGACTGTAGGCACGGGACGAGGTGAAATATTAATATCATGATTATCATGTCCAGCATGATTGTGATTCATGAAATGAATCCGATCATCATCGAAATATTCGGGGAACAAATATTTGCATTGCATCACAGATCGGACACATGTCGTTTTTTTAGTGAATGAGAATCAATCAAAGAATCATAAATCACAAGGTCTTCCTGGACAACTAAAGGATTAATAAATGGTGGTAACCTCATCTCCCTGCTGTATTTCAGTTTGTAATCCAAAGTATTTACATTCATCCAATCCAACTTGTTGTGGGGAATGAAGAAGAAGAAGAAGAAGAAGAAGAAGAAGAAGAAGAAGAAGAAGAAGAAGATAAAGAAGAAGAAGAAGAAGAAGAAGAAGAAGAAGAAGAAGAAGAAGAAGAAGAAGAAAGTCTGCAACTTTTAACACAACAAATCTTTTTAGAGCTGTGGAATACTTATTTTAAATGTAAAGAAGTCAGTTATGTTATCGGTATCGTCCATGAGAAGCAGGCAAATATTGGTTATCTGTATCAGCTGAAAAAAATCCATAACATGCATCCCTAAATTTATAGTCCAAACATGGCTTCTGGTTCAAATTATTAAGTCCTTTCTACAGTTCAAATCCTGAGCATATGGTTCTGTTTTTCACCACAAGTATGAGGAGAAAGAAAAGCTTTTTGCTACTTTGTCTCGGAAGAAATGGGACTCATTGTGAAATAAATGACGGCTTTGTCCCGTCCTTAAGACAAATCCGTCTGCGGCCCCTGGTGTCACGTAAATTATAAACACACGTACAAGTCTGCATGTGTGATCTGTCAGGAAGTGATTATATACTCAAAAATTGGGTGCGATCGAGCTCACTGTTTCGCTGGAGGCCACACAGATGTGCACGGACAAAGGAAATGTATGCACATGCATTATCGCGTCCACGTTCCCTCCTTCGATCCCTTGACTTTATCTCCTCCCCAGATCAGCTGAGTTTTCCTCTGTTGGGAATCTGCGTTGTGCATTTCAGGGTAATTACATTAGATTTGCTTAATCACTGCTTTTTCGTCTTTATCTCGTCATGACGCAAAGATCAGAACAAAGGAGCAAAGAAGGGAAAAAAATACACATCCGAGCCAAGGGCGAAAAGAATTCAGAGACAAGCTCCCTCTCTCTCTCTCTCTCTCTCTCTCTCTCTCTGCATTGACTATGTATTTTTCAGCACTTTCATAGTCCTGCTCGGCTCTCGGCAGCCTGCATGCAAGTCTGTGTCAGTCTTGTGTGTCTATGAAAGCAGTCCAATCTGATAAAAAAAAGACTGTTAACCTAGTCCAGGTGGTGTAATGAAATTATGGACAGCCCTGTCTGGACCGAGAGACAGTGGGAGGGGAGAAAGAAGTGGTGTAATGGACTCCAGAGGAGAGGAGAGGAGAGGAGAGGAGAGGAGAGGAGAGGAGAGGAGAGGAAAACTGCATTCAACTCTCACAAAAAACCTACAAAATAAAGCAAAACTGTTCCCAAGATTAACCAGCGCGCATCTGACTTTTACCTGTTTCATGTCTCTGTTGATGTTGACGAGGTCGAACGAGAAGAGGTGGTCCTCGGCTCCGACCAGTAGTCTCCCTCGCTCCTCGTCCAATAGGAACGCGTCGTAGCTCGAGCTGTTGGCCAGACCGTTGAAGGTGACGAGGTTACTGGACTCTAACATCTCTGGAAGGGGAGGAGGAGGAAGAGTTAGCGTTGGCCGACAAATGACTAAAAAATCATTAAAGAAACAGTTTGACATTAAGAAAAACAGGCTCGACATTTGTACATCATAACATTACACCACAGAACCTCGCATGAAAGTAAAGTTAGTGAACTAAAACTGAGGACTGTGTGCAAAGGAATGATGTAAAAAATACATTTGCAGCAAATTATTCATACTTAAAATATGCAGGCCAGTGCTGCCAAAATTAACGGGGCTCTACGTGAGAATTCCAGTTGAAGGCGTTCACAAATTAACAAAAATTCTCAGCAGAATGTGAACAAATTGCAGAATTTGAGATTATGATGTTTATGTACTGTGTAGCAGAGATATAGCTACTGAAGTTAGCACGCTAACCAGCTAGCCACGGCCCGTCCTGGTCCAAAGCTTCTATGCTAGCGGTGTAAACGCTGGTCCCACAGCTTCAAGTCCAAACTTGTAGCTGCGCAGCTAACCAGCTAAGGGCAGCGAGAGTTAGCAGCAGTTAGCGGTTACTCTGGTGATATGCTGCCCTCTATTTGTTTTGAGTGGCCAATTCTTACATATTGAAGCTTTAAGTACATGTTTCTCTCTCTGTCTCTCTATGTTATGTGTAAATAACTTCAATTTGTTTTTGCACTGAGAGAGAATCCATGCCTGATAATTCAGGTGTCAGAAAAGAAAGGAACTGAAGTGCTTTTACACAATCAAGATGCCCTCTTGCATATAAAAAAATCAAATTTTCCATGTTTCCTTAATTGCTTTTCCACACACACTTCCGCACAGACACACGTCAGTCAGGTATAGCGTGAGACATTTTGAAGTGAACACAGCATGTCCTAATCAGGGACACGGCTCAGACTGTTCAGCCGTGTGATTGGTTGAATAATTCATATGGAGTCAGGGCCAGGGGAGCCACTGTGTGTCAGTAAGTTATGAGTGTGTGGCGTGTAGCCGGAGATGGGTTATTATGTAAATCAACACTGAAGCACGGGGATTTCTGGTCCATTCAGGTATACAAAGTCCTCAAGTGTGTAACAATCTAGACCAGCACAAGACTTTACATACGGGCTGAAGTCTAGGCCGACCTCTGACAGTCAGTTAACGTTTAATCGCCGAAGATGAGTTCCATCACCTCTGACATCAGCTGTTACAGTGATAGTATTACATTAACTAAGACACACACTCCCTTCCTGAGACCAAGTTAACCCCCTGATTTTGTTTGTCACAGCACATGTAAGTACGACACAGTTCATTTATATTAGTTATAGTGTAACTGGTAAGGCTTCAGTGTTCAAGTGAATCTGTGGATGATCCAGAATATCTACTGCAGTCAGACTCCCAACAAATAGGGGCAGGGTATCACCAGAGTAACTGCTAACACTGGCTAACTGTGTTCTATATATACGTCCATGATTGTAGCTTCTCTAAGCTTGTTAGCTCAGTTAGCCGCGCAGCTAGCCGGACAATCGGAGGAGTGTTGGTTTTATACCGCTTACCACAGGAGCTTTGGACGACTGGGAGAGCGAGGTTTTCAGGCCCGGGGCTAGCTGGTTAGCATGCTAAGTCCAGTATATATATTTATTCGTACATATTGCACCTTTAAAGCTGCTACAAGGAACTTTTTTTGTTGATTCTGAGTAACATTACTGATAATACACCTGGCTAACAGAGTCAGGTGCTCAGTATTAGTCATTTTGTTGAGCTATATCAAAAGTTAGCAGCATTCTCTAGTACTCTTATGTCTTCATAACCACAAGCCAATAACAGCATATTGCTTGTTAGCAAGGCCAACATATAATGTTTCGTTGTAAGCCAGATGTTCTGCTTCCATCTGGCAACACAGACATATCTGCTGCCGTACCACCAGACTACAGAGCACTTTAGAGCAATTCAATTCAATTCATCACCCTCAAATAGTTTTAATTTTCAGAATCTGACCTGGTGGCATTCATTAAGGAAAAACTGTATATAAATAGCCATCATCCCGTGTCACATTCGCTTATGTAGGTCACATAGAACGGTCGTATTAAACTGAGACTGTTTCCTAACCAGTTTAAAGTTCCTTGTACTTGGTTTAATATTCTAATATTTTATATTTTCTTCACTTTTTCATACATTTTGTAGTCAAAGGAAATAATCTGAAAAAAAAAAATCCTCAATCCTAACACTTCGAGTTACTCTTCTTTCCTCTCACATCATCTTTAATTACAACATATTATTATAACGGAGAGCCTCACTTGACCAAACTCCTGTAAAAAAATGTAGATGTTTAATTATAATTAAGAACAGAAACAACCGTTTAGCAAATTGAATAGCAGCTCCTACAATTAATGGGCTATTTGTCAGGCAATTTGTGTTGCCTTCTTTATAATATTATGATAATAACAGTAACATTTAGTTTATAATTAAAAGAACAGAAATTGAATTAACCCCCCTCAAGCATCTGCCTCTGATTGATCCGGTGCACGCACAGCATGTGCTCTACGTTGGCATCGCAGGTACAGTCCTCAAAGAAGTCCTACACCATCCATCATCATCACTGTCACCGTATAGCATGGACACACGCAGGCACGCAATATAGAAACCAGCACGAGGCACACATACGCACACAAACATGTATATACTGTATATATGTGTGTACACACACACACACATGCACACAGTCCGGTGGATTGTGATCTCCCTGCTCTCCCCACAGAGCTCTGATTGACGGGCTGCTATAGGAGCCATCTGCGCCCACTCACACTGTGTAAGATCTTGGACATCTGTGTCTACATAAAAGAGGGGATTGATGGAAGGGGAGATGGAGGAAGTGGCGTGTCGGCCGTGTCTGTGTATCGAGTACCAGCGGGGTGGATGAGGGCCGTGAGAGGGAGTGGTCGTCACCTAATAAAGACGGTTGCAGCTCATCTGCGTCGGGCGGATCTCGGAGGCTAAGTTTGTAGGCTGAGGGAAATGGAGTGGGTGGGTGTGGGCATGAATGGAGGTCTGTGGATGTGTGTGAATTTGTAGTGTACCACAGATGGGTTGAGCGTATGTGTGTGGGTTTCAGTGAGTGTGTGTGTGTGTGTGTGTGTGTAGGTATCTTTCTCCCATCCTGGCAGTCACGTTCAACAGTCAAACTACGATGGCAAAAATTGAATATTGTAGTCAAGAAGTGTGGTCGGAGCCATTCTGTTATCATGTGCGGCCAATCAGATAGCCCCGTACTCTCAGTTTACCAATCAGATATGCCTCAGAGGAGGGAAGTAAGGAAATGTAATTTCCAGTCGACACAGAACGCCGGAGGAGGTCGTCTTATGTTTCAACGATGAAGCAACGGAAAAAGAAATGGACGTGGCAGAAAGCCAAGGCGTTCATAAAAATGGGAATGAAATGGAAAAATAAACAGTTTACGGCTCGGAAAGATTAGAAAAAACAAAAAAAGACAGAGATACAAGGACGAACAACAATATCGTCTGTCTGACAGATCTCAACTCCTCTTCACTGTCATCTCGGCTCCATTTGCGACGAACTGTGTCATCTGAAAGTGAGCGGCAGGAGCTGAACCCGAGATCCGAGAGGGAATGTGGGCCAAAATGGCAGCCGCAGAGGTCCGTCACGAAAGGTTTACCCCAGATGGGCCAGAGAAGGAAAAACACACGCGCTTATTTCAACACGTGGCGATCTCTGACAAAGACACGGTGGCCTGCGGGCGCACGAATACACACAGGGGCTTTTATTTTTTATTTTTTATCTGAACTGGGATCTGCTGTGTGTGTGTGTTTGGAGAATCGGAGGAACTGGGCGTGAGCACCTAAGGACCTCCAACCTAAACACAGACGCGCTCGTTTGGAAATGAGAGCGAGGGCAGATACGGAGCGCTCGACACAGCTCATACAAAATATAATAACCAGGCGAGAGAGGCGAAGCAGGTCAGACACCAAGTCACTGCGCTCCGCTTTTAAAATGCAAACAAGTACACACACCCTTTAAACTGACACGCATATTATATTCATATTGACCTAAATGTTTACACCGCATCACTTCTCCCTGAACACACACACACACACACACACACACTCGCACACACACTTCTTCCCAGACTAAGTTGTAATCCAATCAGCATTTCTGCTTATGCAGCACGAACTAGTGGAACAGTGAGCACACTCAGCAGCTTCTACCTCGAACACACTCCCTGGCCCAGGACCCCCCAACACACACACACACACACACACACTGAGACATTAAAACACACCTCCTCTCATGTACGTGTGTGTGCGCACACTGGCCACGAGCCTCCTCACCGCACACAGTCTGCTTACACTCGCCGCTGGACACATTTAAACACACACACTCGTGTGTAAAAAATGCATTACACTCACTTCACACACGTCTACACACACACACACACACACTCTGTTCAGTCTCTGCCCACTTCCATCCCACTTTCTCTTGTTACACACATCCTCTGTCTGCTCTTTTTCACCCGCACGTTCTGTCTTTTGCACACTGAAGGACACACATGTGGGTACAGTGGTGTATGCAAACACACACAGACACACACACACACACACACACACACACACACAGATGCAAATATGTACTATTCAAAGATATAGTGAAATCACTGCCTTGGCTCAATTTGTAGATTTGTTAGCTTTGTTTAAAGGGGCACTAGGTAGTCTTGGAGAAGAAATTCAAACTCAGAAATTTAATATTTACAATATTAATGAGGTAATTATACAAACTCAGAATATTTACTTTTTCCAAAACTGAATAAACAAGGCTGTTCTCAGGAGGAAAATAAGGTCCCAGAACACTGTGTGGAGCTAGAAAGGCGGCAGGGTCCGCCAAATATAAACAAAGTAAAACAGCATGAAATTGGGTTGTCCTTTTTAGATCAGTTTGTTTATTCAGTTTTTTCAGTCATGAAAACAAAGAGAGTTTGTTTAGGCATAAAGAAGTAAGCCGATGAAGATCTTTCCTCTCTGATTAAAAGTTCTTCCCCAAAACTACATAGTGCACCTTTAATCATGGATGTTTTAAGTTTCATCAAATGCTAATTCACATACATTCATTTATATTCCATATATACATTAACTAGGAGGTTATATGTCTTCATTTCTCACATTCGCTCCGTGATAAAAGCACACTGTATATTCAAGGACACCCCTCGAAACAGCAGAAAACAAGCAATTCATTCAAATAAATTATCATTTGTCCCTCTGCCATACTCCATTATGGAAAATAACCTGCCTCTTGTCTTAAAAAGCCCCAGGGAGGAAAAAAAAAATGAAAAAAAAAATGAGCTACATTCAAAATTCAAGTGCAATTGTCTGTGGAGTACTCTTCACTCCCCCATTCTCCAAACAGGCAGGCGCTTTAGACGCCTACATGCCACGCAATAGCGGAATAATGAAACGGCATGAAAGAAAAAGGCGACGGGGCATTAAATTATGTTTATCTGGATGTGTGTACGCGCCGCTGTGCGAGCGGAGAGAGTGTGTGTTTGAGTGACACGGAACATAAAAGCCCGACAGAGGAAAACACTTGACTGAGATTCAACAGATGGGTAATATTCCATTAAAACTAATGCAACACTTGTGAAGTATTCCTCGCGTTCATATATACAGCGACGGCTCAACGAGGGGAGAGAGAGAGAGAGGGGTCTCGATATGTAAAAACCAGTGTTTGAATGACACATTTTACTTGTTAATTTCCTGTTGTTGACACAGCTCTCTCTCCTTCTCCCGCGGCTGGCAGAAGGTGCAGGGCTTTGGACCGGAGGTGTGTTTTTGTGGTTTGTAAGTCTAAAGAGCGACAACATTCAGAGGCCGGGGGAGGGAAAAAAGGAAAAAAGAAAAATAGCGGCTCAAAAGGAACTGGCGCGGAGAATTACACATGTTTGTCTTTTAAATACGAGGCTAGCTTCAGGAAAACCAAAGGCACACAGTACTGTAATATCTGCAGCGGTTTGGTTTGGCATGTCGATCTCTCCCGTCTTTTCCCAGCCCTGCCTGCCTCCTTTCTTTCCTCTCCGTGTGTGGCGCGGTGTGCGTTTTTTTTTTTTCTCTCGGGCCACGAAACACAGGTGTCAGGAAAAAAAAAAAAAAAGAAAGAAAGAAAGGAAAGAGAAAAAAAAAAAAAGACGAGACAGCCGTCCGCCCCGTGAAAATTTGCAGAGAGCTTTGCTTAACAAAGTGTTCAAATATTATCCTAAGCTCAAGGATATCCACACATGCCTCAAAAGTTCACCTCCCCTCCCTTTTCTCTCTTTCTCTTTCTAAGCACAGTAGCAGGTGTGGGTTGGTTTCCATGGTGACCGTCTTGTACAGCACAACCTGGGGCCCCGTCGGATTTTATTTTTTTTTTTCATTCAGGTGCGGCTGAGTGACGGCTCCGACAGGATATGTGCAACCTCGTGCGTGAACTCCAGAAGCGCTCCCGTGTGTTTCAGTCCAAAAGAACAGAGGACGTGTGTGTGTGTGTGTGTGTGTGTGTGCGCTGATTGATTATTCGGCACAACCTCACTAATTACGTGACAAGTTTGCTGCTCGAGCCATCAGTTTGCAAAAAAAAAGTGTTGTCTTCGATGCCAGCGCAGTTTCAGTCGAAATGGGAGCTTCATTTTTCTATTTTTCACTCAAAGTGACTCATAGCTGTAATTCACAGTCGAGCACTGTGTCTTATGGGACGTTTTTAATGCCACATTCTGTCCTGTGAATGCGAGTACGTTCAACCAGAGGATATGTATCGGAGGGACTAACAAGGAAAACGTGACCGCATCCCCGAACCGCACAGAATCTATAAGAGTAGTCTAAGTATGTGTTGAATTTCATCTCTCCCAACCCAAATGCTAGACTCCCTCGTCGCCGCACGGCATTCCTGCTCTCCCTCGAGGGAGAGAGGAGGGATACTGAATGCAGGAGAGTTGACAGCAGACGAAGCGGCATAATGAACGATAAAGTCGAGACAAAAAGAAAATCAAGGCTAATGACAGCAGAGCTGAGGCAGAAACATGAGCGCGGCGGCGGAGGAAAATAAAAGCGCGCACAACAAAAAGCGGGCGAACGTGGAACCGTTTCATTAGCGTGCGTCTCCCTCCCGCCGTTTGGACGGCTGGACCGCAGAGAGCGGTTTTTTTTTCCACCAGCGCCGCGACCACAGACGGCTCGAGGCCTGGCCGAGCCCACCGCAGAGAGCCCACTCACACACCGCTAAACGCTCGCGGCGCAGCCAGGCTGCCTCAGCCTCCTCTGGTTCGCATTACTTTTAAGGAAAACACACACAGACGCACTCTCACTTTTGTATGCAAATGCAGCTGCAGACATGAACTTGTTTGAATATGTACAAATAGGCAAAGCGGGCCGTGTGTATCCAAGCACACACACACACACACAGACACACAAATCACAGTATCACTCCTCTGCAGAGCCGTGCAGAGACAGTGCTATCGCCAGGCGGTTTGATGGATGGACTTTGAGAGGAACCAGGCTGTGGTTAGCGTGGTCATGTCTGGAGCCACTGCCTGTTAGTGCAGCCTGTCAGCTGCGCCGTGTAGCCGAATGTCAGCTCTGCCATTTTATTAGAAATTAATGAGGCAGGGCTACAGATCCGAGCGTGTCCCAGGCAAACTGTGACAGCGAACACGACGATGCCGCCGAGACACAGACGCACATTCTCAGCCCGGCACACCATTACGAGAGGAGCCGCTGTGACAAAACGAGGCTCCGCGTCATAAATGAATAAAGCGCCTGCGTTTCGCGCGAGAAAGTGATCAGAAAACAAAAATCCCAAGCGCTAAAAAAATCTTACGACGACGTGATTTATGCGTGCCGTTTCCCGGCGTGGCAAAGTGGAAATACGACATTTGAGCGAAAAGTGTTTTAAAAACCTTCCTCATTATATCTCAGGCTGCTGCTGACATTTATGACAGGGGGGAGAGAAATAACAAGTCCAAGAGAAGGAGTGAAAAAAAATGACTCCGCAGCAAATTAAATCTTAAATTATAGAGATTTCAAGGGCCTGGTATTTCAAGCTGACCTTAAATTTTGACACGGAAACATTAAGAGGGGAAGGGTTGTGATTGAAATGACTCTGTAATTAGAAATCCCTGCACATTCTGAGCGGCGTCAATCTTCGCTCCGCATTTCTGTTTTTTCGTCCGCCACTCCCCTGTCTCCGTTTGTGTGTCCGTCTGTTGTCCATCAGTCGTTCAGTCCGTCTTTCCGCGGAGATGTCCCCCTCATTTGTAACACGAGTCTGTCCGGATTGAACGGTGCACCCTTTCTCCGCCTGACTGACAAGACTTAGCAGGTGGCGGGACCCATTCATACCCGCGGTTCAGCAATCTGCGCCACGCTGTAACCCAAGCCCCACGTCCCAAACACAGATGCAAAGACACGGGATATTTTTCCTGCGTGCACGTCCATACAGCGCTTGTGTACACACAGACAAAAACTAACTGAACGCCGAACATTCACGATTGCTGTGTGCACACACGTTAATCTGCGGGCAAACACACAGCGCGCTCACTCTGCCTCCTGTTTGCGGCCTACAAGCGCACATCCAGATTGTTATTGGTAATCGTTTTAGTGTAAATAAAATTTTCCAAAGTAAATAGCAGCGTAACTGGAGAACGTTTTATGGACGTTGGGGAAATGCACGACATTCCAAAACATAAACCAACCCGGGAAGCAAACAGAAGACTCGTGCGATCGAATCGTAATAAGACTCGCTGTCGATTTAGGCTGCGACGAACGGGTATTTTCACTGTTGATTAATCTGCTGACTGTTTTCTTTATTAATCAGTTGTTTGGTCTTTAAACTTAGTGTTTCTCAAAAGCCAGAACGAATTTCTCAAATGTCACAACTCAAAGATAATCAGATTACTGTCATAGGAAGGAATAAAAACACACATTTAAGAAGCTGGAACCAGAGAATTCTTGCTTTTTTTCTCAAACATTCGTCAACCCGATGAACCGACTGTCAAAATAGTTGGCGAATAATCAAAAAGTTGACAATTAGTCGATAAATCTTTGCCGCTTTAATCTTTAACGTCACAAACCAAAACTTCCATCTTTACAAAATGTGCAAGTTATGTGCTGGTGCACCTAAATTAAAAAGTAAGGCACAGCAGTGCAACAAGTGTAATCAGTTATATTTTTGGAGAAAAAAAAGCAGTTTTAAGTTATTTTATAGTATTATAATGTTATTATTCAAAGAAAAAAGATTAGATTCATTTAGCTGCACCAGCACATAATTTAGTTGCATCCAATAACACAATTTAATTTAATATCTTGAGAATTTACATCACCAACCAACCCTACCCTCCAGAGTAAACCCCTAAGTCATTCATTAAATCAACCAAATAATCACGATGGTACGTTCTTTTACCTTTGCTTAAATGTTGTGACCGAAAGAAAAAGAAGGTTGCTTTTGTTCTGAAAAAATCATTCAAATCCATTTATTGTTTATCAAAACTTGCAGCCCTCCAGATAAACTTTATACTGGTTGCACTGGTGCACCAGTACAAAACTTAGGTGCTCCCAATAATACATTTTAATTTAATTTCTTGAGATATTGTATTAACTGTAAGATATTTTTTCATACAGCATGAATGATGACATGATGATGAACGAACTCACCCACTTCCTGTATTAGTAAGCAAGTGTAAAAACTGCAACCACAACAAGTGACAGATATTTTTTTTACGGCTTGATGAATGGCTTTTTTGTTTTGCACGCGAGTTTGAGTCATGGCACAATTATCTGCGGGGCGACATGAATACACTCTTACACACACTTCACCGTGCCAGCCTTCATCGTGCGGGCATCCAGTGATGGGAGCTCGCCAAACACTGCGGTCAGGTACGTGAGTCAGTGTGAGGAAATGTCATGTATTTCGCGTGAAGCAATGGGGGCACAAAAAAAAAAAAACGCTGCAAAACATCGGCCTGCACTGCTGGAATGTGACCGTGTGGGAGCAGAGACGAGGGGAGCTGAAACAGAAGGATAGCCGAAAGATATGTATCAAGCGAGGAAAAGTAGACCAAGGAGAAGAAGAAGAAAAAATCACAAACACACACACACACAGGGCGCACACACGGAGCCTTCTTGAAGATTGTACTTAGGGTCTGCGGCGTTGTGGTTCCTTGAGATGCGACTGAGCCGCAGGAGAGGGAGGACGAGGAGGAGGAAGAGGAGGTAGGACGAAGAGAACGGTGAGAACGAAAGAGAGGGAGAGCGGGAGATGGAGGCAGACATCTCCAAAGTTGGCGCGGTGGGAGAACACCTTATAATTATCTACATCCGCTCTGTCAGCCTCAGCCCGCAGAATGGACGGATACAACAAGAGGGAAAACAGGAGAGAGAGAGAGAGAGAGAGAGAGAGAGAGAGAGAGAGGCTCATTCACATATAAAGGGACTGCGCAGACAAAGATACCCTGATAAACCAACACACATGCAAACACCCACAAACATACAAACAAGTATGTATTTTCATAGTCAGGCACGCCCACACACACACATGCATGGACACACTCACACAACACGGGGCTTATTATGGGGCTGAGTCCAGACTGCGTTGAGTGCGGTTCCACACCAAGCGTCTATTTCGAAGGCTTGTAAGCCAATTCCAGATTCCCCGTCTCCTTCTCAGTCTCGCTCCGTCTTTTCCTCCGCAGTTCCACCCAACCATCCATCCAGCCAGCCAGCCAGCCAGCCAGCCAGCCAGCGTGGGGCGGCCGCGATGGCATTAAGAGGTCATACAGTAGGCTCCGTAATTACCCACCGCCGAGGGTAATTATCAGGTTGTTTAACGAGACCTTTTAAGTTTGAGAGTGCGGCTCGCTGGCTCCTTTTTAGGGATCACAATAGGGTCAAGTTCTGCAGTCGCACGCCCCCGCGCTGTTCGGCTGTGCGGTATGTGCATCGATCGCCCTTTAGGGGTCAGTGTTCCTCCTGGTGAATGCCCACAGCGCAGGGTGCCGCGGCTGGATTGTGTTCAGGAATGTGATTGTGTGCAGATATGCATTGATCCGTGGGAGCGTATCATTGTTTCATCCTCTGCGATTCATGCCGTTGCTGTACTGCAGCAGAACACTGGTCGCACTTGTGCAAAATTAAAAGTAGACTAAGATGATGATTTCAACATGTCGAATTCCCTCGAAATTCTGGCCGGTGATGACTCACTTCGGAGAGGACAACTGAGTCACATTTGTAACCGTCAAATATTACAAAACAGCGCTGATCTCGATCGGCTGTTTGAACGCGATCCAGCTTTGATGAAATGATATCTTCGCTAAGCAAGATTATTTTAACTTGGACTTGAGTTTCACCGTTCGTCTCCCTCTCCTTAAGTTACTGGTCCCGGCGAGGAAAAGTGAGAGCTATTCTAGTCTCAAGGAGAAGAGAAAATCATTAACTCCTGTGATCATAGTTCTGTCCCCATCAAGCCACATCCTTTTAGCCGAATGTCTAACTGACCCCGCTGGGAAATCATTTACTCCGCACTTGCTGCGCCGGCCGTCCCATGAGAGGTCATTTTATCTACCTGCCTCCGTTTCTCACTCGTTCTGCCTCTCGAACTGCTCACTCTGCAGTCGCTCGTCTGTCCTTTCCGGGCAGAGGAACATCACTCACTCTTTTTTTTTTTCTAACTATCCGTCCCCGGAGGCGTGTCATCAGCGCTCATTTGAGAATGGTTTCACGGGACCCTCCTCGCATGCTTGCTGTTTATCCGACTTCGCCGGATCACAGGCCCTCCCTTGTTCTTGCGACCGTCCTCTTCCCGGGGCCCCAGTCTGTCTTTGGCTCTAGATCGTCCCACTCGAGGACCCACTCTCGTTTGACTGTCCTTCCCAGGAGGATTCCTCCTTGTCGTTTATTTGACTTAATTACTATGCCGGCTTCGCGGAGGGAGAGGGGATGACTGACACTTCACTGAACGATCAGCCTCCCTTCCCTCTGCGTCGTCTACTGTTTGTCTGCCAGCTTTTCCTTCATTAAACGCGAATCTCCTCCCCTCCACCGTCGCCCCCAACATGCCTCCATCCCTCTCTCCCCCCACCTCAATCCACCACAGCGTGGGTGTTAACCGAGAATCGTCCTCCCGAGAGGCATCAAGAGAGCCATCAAACACCTGTGGGTCCGAGACACAGGCGAGCAGGGACATACAAAGACAGCGGCACACGCACACACACACACACAGCAGCAGTTTCAATCACACGCAATTATAGAAACAGTGATTCAACAGCACAAAAAGAGATACCGATTTGTGAGCTTATGCATACAAAACCAGGTGTCTAATTATATGAGTGCACGCCAGACCTGACACATTCTTGCCTCGCTAAGAGACGCACAAAGTCGCACGCCGAGCCACCACTTACAGTCTAAGGGGAGGAAATAACAAGAGAGGGTGTTGAGTCCTCACACCAAGACGTGGCAAGAACATTCACACGCGCACATACACATAAACAACCAGGCTCTGATGCACTTTTTCGCAAAAAAAAAAAAAATAACTGTACATCCACCAAAGTGCATCCGTCATGACGGGCTGCAGGACCTGCTCGCTCCATCACGTGTCCATCACTCGCGCAGACAGTCAATACACACTTTGATGCTCGATGACATATCTCTTGTCTCGTACTGTTGTCAGCAACATGTTCACTTGTCAGCCTGAGCGGTGAGGAGGATCACGGGGGGGGGGGGGGGGCAGCAGGGAACTGTATTCGCATTCTTTAAACAGATGGCTTTGTAAAGGAGGGATGACATTTTCCCATCATGCCTTGAGGCTCCGTTTTTGTGTGAACTGACATGATGGTGCCCAGGGGATGTGTGACCTGGAGCAGGTAAGTTCAACTATGATCCTTTCCAGATTTTTCGTTTTCGTTGTTCATGAGGTCAATGTGTGTCATCACCCTTTAAAATCTTAAAGGGGCGCCATGTAGTTCCGGGGGAGTCATTTCAATATTTAGAATATTAATGAGGTAATAATACAAACTCAGAAATATTGATTTGTTCTATAACTGAATAAAACAAGCTGTTCTCAGAGGGAAATAAGGTCCCAGAACACTGTTTGAAGCTGGAAAGGTGGCAGGGTCCGCCACATATAAACAAAGTAAAACAGCATTTAACCGTGTTGTCTTTAAGGTCAGTTTGTTTATTTAGTTTGTTTAGGTATAACAGATCAGTCACTGAAGATCCTTCTCTTCTGATTCCCCAGAACTACACAGTGCACCTTTAAATCATGATTCGCCCAACACGCAAAATTACAGTGCCGCCAAGGACGCACTGAAAAAGCGTATTAAAACACAAAAAGTCACATTTTTTATCCCAGATTTAGATCACAGACAATCGCCATACACGCTTTGGAAGTTGACAGGGTGATAAAGGCAAAATATACTATCCCAAAATTACAAGTTGCGCTCCATCTAAAGAATAAAGCATGTCATATAGCAGGCCTCTAAACATAAGTTACACCAAGCGTCTCGGCTAAAGATAGAAAATGAATTAGAGTGACAAACATCACATCGCATTTCAGTCCCCTTCGAGACTGAAGATTGAAATTATCCCGAGCGACCGAAGCTTTGGGTGACAGTCAAACGCACCAGGCGACTATCAACCGCGCGCTCGTGTTTTTCAGCTGCGAAAAAACGACGGCAAATCAGCCTCTTCGCATTTTACGAGAGAAAAACGGGACTAAAATAAGGAATCGGGAGACCACACTCCCAGCCATATACTTTCGGTCATGTTTCAGGACAAAGAACCACAATGGCCTCCCTCACTGACATTAAAAATGGGAGAAAAAAAAAAGAAAACATCCCAAAATATGCCAAAAATGCTGCCAGTTATTTCTAGCTGAGATGAAAAGTCTGCTATTACAAAGAGCCTGATTTAATGTAGGGTGTGAGAGACGAGACAGGGAGAGAGAGAGAGGGAGAGAGAGAGGGAGGAGGAGGAGGAGGAGGAGGGGAGGAAGAACCGGCGCTCCGCAGTCTCCCCTCAAAATAACACAGAAGGAGAGAGAATAACATGTTTGCTGTATACGTCAAAAACTTACACGTGCACGTTATAAAAAGAAACGGCGAAACTCCCTCTGCTGCGAATGCATTATTAAACGCACACATTAAAACCAAACGCCGTTGTATAGTTTTTTTTTTTTTCCGTTTCAAACAAAACTCTACAACTGTTGGATCCATTTAGGATAGAGTAATGGGAAGTCTTAAAGAAAAGGCTCTGTGTCATGACCGAAAGTTTTTTGGGACAGGAGCCATCAAAACAGAGGCTCCGCTGCCTGTTCGCAGCACTTAACAGGGGCTGTACAGTGCTAGCAGAGGGGACACACCAAGGGGAAAATTGGTACAGGGGCCAATATATACATTTAAGCCCCTTCCTCAGCATATGGAACCAATCTGGCTATTTGTAAGAATAGTGAATTCTGAAGAGACAGGCAGGGCCGGCGAAAAAAAGGAGAGGAGAGGAGTGAGTTAATGGGAGAGAGAGAAGGTTAGGCAGGGGAGTTAGATGCTGTGTGCTGACCAGGAGGGAGAAAAGAGTGAATGAGAGAGACACGGAGGCAGAAAATAGATTCACAGAAATAGAAGAGGAGCAAAAAAAAAAAGAAGAAGAAAGAATGGATGAAAAGAAAAAGCATGAAAGAGCACCCACGGGCAAGAACAAACAAGCAGACGAGCGAAGTCTACGTTAAAAGCACCCGGCGCCCGGCCGCGGCTCTACCCTGGAGTAGTCGGAACGGAGAATGGACAGCGGGCTTACCCTTGTATGACAGCTTTAGCCTGGGTACGTTGTGCTTGGGCTCAGCACCTCTTCCCGGCTGCACCGCCCCGCACAGCAGCACTACAATCCCAAACAGGTAATCCATGGTGCTGGAGTGCTGCCGGCTGGCCTCCAGACCAGGGGGCACTCACGGCCCCTGACCAGTGCCCAGAGATGAGTGTCTCCTGCTGGAAGGGGGGTGTCCGCCGAGCCCTGGAGCGTCCCTCCACGCGAGCCCTGAGAGTGGTTCCAGGGAGAGAGAGGGGAGGGGGGGCAAAATCCTGGTTGTGCTCCCCGGCTCAGAGTGCAGCCTGTTGGGGGGGGACTTCTGGAGTGTGAAGTGGGTGGAGGAAGGGGGTGCCGCTCACATGGCTCCCCGTGTGGAGGTCCAGGCTACGTAGTCCCTTGGCTTGTCTGTTCTTCCCCCCCAGGTGAAGGCTCAGCAAGGCTTCAGCTTGGACGTGATGAAAGGTAGAGCCTGGGTAAAGGTAAATCAGATCCACAGTAGCGAGGCTATCCTTTCCTAGAGATCTGCTTCTGCTTCTTCTTCTTCTTCTTTCTTTTTTGTCTTTATCTCTTTCTGTCTCCTGGCTTCTTCTCTTTGAGCAGACACTCACAGCAACCCTCTAATCCTTGTGTGCGGCTCCACCAGACTGCGAGGGAGAGAGAGAAGGAGAGAGCGAGCTACACCATCCACGGGAGGAGAGGGGAGGGGAGGGAGAGCAGCTGAGAGCGAGAGAGAGAGAGAGAGAGAGAGAGAGAAGGGGGAGTGCTGGTGAGAGAGAAAGAGAGAGGGGGGCGGGATGACACGAGAGCAGCGATGAAACCAGTATAGTGGATGGGAAGTGTGGTGGATGGTGAGGTTTTTATAGAGATGTCTCTTCCGCACTTATTTCCTTTTTTTTGTTCGTCATTATTTCCTTTATTTCTGATCGCTGACACCACAACTCTGCCTTAAAAAAGGCGTGCGAGCACCTGTAAATCATTTCAGATGCCGACGCGCTACACAGTTTGTCTTCAGGGCTATTTTCTGAACTTAAATCCAAAGAGTCACCCGGCTAATGACTGAGACTCAAATGTCCTTTGCTGTGCACCAAGTTCTTTAAGTTACAAAGGCCAATTTTTCTATTCTTAATTACTCAGTGGTAAAAAAAAAAAATGCAAAAACGTTGTATAGATTGAAATTTGACTCTTTACTTTGGAAACCCATTCAGAAGGTTTTCTGGAGCAACTCTCTGTAGAACTGTAGATGTTAAACTTCTGTTTCAACTTTTAATTAGTTTTATCAAATGTCGAGACTTATTCGCTAGATTTCGTTGAAGAGACAGCTCCTTCTCTTGGATGGAAATAGTAAATCAGAGGCATTAGAGACATTTTACTGTATGTAAGATCAGGAGTGTGTTATTACATTGTGTCTTCAGGATTTTGACAGGAAAAAATAATGTTACAGCTTTTTAAAGGGGCACTATGTAGTTCTGGAGAAGAAACCCAACTCAAATTTTAATATTTACAATATGAAAGAGGTAAGTAAGCAAACTCTTTTCCATGACTGAATAAAGAAGCTGTTCTCAGAGGAAAATAAAGGTCCCCAGAACACAGTTTGAAGATGGAAAGGTGGCAGGGTCCGCCAAATATAAACAAAGTAAAACAGCATGAAGTTGTGTTGTCCTTTAAGGTCAGTTTGTTTATTCAGTTTAATCAGTCATGAAAACAAAGAGCGTTTGTTTATTTAGTTTGTTCAGGCAAAACAAATCAGTCGATGAAGATCTTGCTCTTCTTCCCCCACAACTGCATAATGTAACCAACGCATGGTCCCTTCATATGCTGCGTGTATGCTATTTTACATTTCAATTATTTTAGTTTTCTATTAAATCATTTCCTGTAATCTAATAGTTTGTAAAGGCTTTTTATAAGCAAATTGTGGGACTGACTTTTTCTTTATCAATAAAGCTCCTTGTTGCCATTTCTTTCCTTTTGTTTTCCATTTTTATACAATGTTTTTAAAGGGTCAGCTTTCACTAATCTCTCTCAAGTACAAAAAAGGTTGATTGAAACATACAGAAAATGTATCGTCTTCCCAAACAGGTGTTCTGTACAGACGAGTAAGGTCATTTCTTTAATTTTAAATGCATTGTGGATCATCTTCATGACTTTTTCTGGATCTTTAGGTTGAAACTTTAGGTTGTAGTCCTGGGAATGGTTGAGAGAAATACATCATGGCCAGGCAAGATGGAACACTGGTGTCTAATTTCTATAACAGACACTCTAACGCCTTCAACAAAGACATCTATAAATAAGACAACTTGTTAGAATAGCTTCAGTATTACTTTCCCACATTTGAGGACATATTTTTCAGAGAGTTATGAGGAACACTGTGAGAAATTAATAGTAATAATAATTCCCACAGTCAGAGTTTTTAGCCTTTCAGTTCGTCTTCGACTTGTCCAGATGAAACCAGCCGATTCAGGGAAACACATGCCGGGGGGTTCGACCTGTATAGTCTGAGACAGATCCTGTATCTGGTTAAGTCATTCACATCAGGTCAACACCACCACCACCACCCCCCCACCTCCCTCCACTGAACCCCCCACAGGTGTTTGTGCGTGAGTGGGCACCTCCTGCTTCCCCTCTGACGGGGGTGACGGAGCAGCAGTGAGGTGATAAAAGCTTTGATAAACAGGAGTGCTGATGTGTCGACTCACACACCTCAAGACACCAAAAGAAAACAACCCCAGAGCTGGGCTGCTGTAGTGAGTGCAGCGAGTGTGTGCTTGTGATATAGGGGTATACCTCGTATTCCAACACGCCCGCCAGTTCTTTTTGTAGTGAAACTGTTGTTGCTGCATGCAAAATTGCAAAACGTGCTGATTTCCCCATATGTTTCTGGATAAAGTACAAGAAACGTTTGCATGCCAAAGCATGTTGGACACCAAGTGTATGACAGATAAGATCTGTTTTTGTAGTTTCGGCCATCATTCCTATGGGTACACAAATGACTGCACTTGCTGCAGAGATCTGGAAAAACAGTGTCATTGCTAAAAGGTCAAAGGGGGAAAGAAAACCTCAGTTGAACTTCCAGTTTAGCTGAAGTTATCTGGAAGAGGAATTAAGGCATTTTTATCTGTTACAGTTATCCAAACTGTCCAATGTAAATATACCTCACAGTTTAAGAGACCGATCTCCCTGTTTCAAGTTTAACCTACGACGTATTTACCATAGTTGTGGACATCTAGTTTGCATTTTCTTTCAGGTTTACCTCCAAAAACTGTGATTTAAATGATCTAGCTTACCAGTTGACTTGTTTACAATCAGTCTGGTCATTGTATGACTCATATCTCCTGCCTTGTCGGAGGTTACAGCCACGTCGCCAAGTTCCCAGATCTCAGCAATTATTGAGGACAATGATGTCATAACCATGGAAACAGTGGCTATGAAAATGAAATAAACAAAACCAATGATTATCTAAGTAATGTTGACATTCTCTTGTTGTATTGTCAGACAGAAATGATTCAAATTGATGCCGGAGAACCAGAGATATGGTTTCTCCTACCACACATTCTAAATTCATGACAAAACTGGATGCATACATTTCCCACAATGCAACTCCATCACCAAGACTTCGGTCAGAGAATTTGGTGTGCTATGCTAGGACTGGCTAATTTAGCCACGAGCCGCTAGACTCAATCCAGTCTTTTTTGTGATTTTCAAACAGCTCGCTCTGGAGACCTGTAGAACAGACTGATATGTAAAATTAGCAGAAGTTAAAGAAAACAAATTGCACCTTTTCACCATTTGTTTAAATAGTTCTGACTGATTCGTGATGTGTGCCTACATGTTTTCCATTGTGCATTCACTTCCACAACCGTGGCGCCGACGTCCTCGTATCTCATCACCCCTTTAGTCTAAACGGCCTTTTTAGCTGTTTACCCCAAACAAAAAGATGTGTGGACAGACGCGTAAAAGTACCCTCTTCTCACACTCGGCGTCTCTCCATCGACCTCTGCCTCTTCCCTCTGCCCCGGTCAGCCTACCCTTTATCTGCATTAGCCAAACTAATGGCAGCCCGGCTACCTGCATTGATCGTCACCGGCGGATTGCGATGTGCTCGAACACGCCTTTATGGCTTGCCCTTTAGGGAGTGCAGCAACAGTCCGACCTATCCTCGCCGATCTATTTGCGACACCCCCCCGGCAACCGCGGCAGCCGGAGCGGCCCTGAGTAATGACGACTTAATAAATGGTGACACGCCGTTGGCGGCGGAGTGAGATGCCCATTGACAAGGAGCTTCCAGAGGCTTTCAGCGCCTGCCGGTAAAAATAGAAGAGGACACGGGACACCCTGCTTATGAGGACACGGCGGATAGGGGATAGGCGTCAAACAGGTCCGTGTGTGTGGCTAGTGTCAAAGCGCTGTTACTGATATGATGGTGTATCTTCATCCGGAGATATGGGAAGCTCTGTTAATGTCCTGTGTATGTGTGTGTGAAAATGATTATCGTAACATGACGCCAGATGTCTGTTTTACAGAGAACATCGGAAATGTACCACCCTGAACTCTGACCTTTCCTCCCTTAAGCACACGCATTCAAACTGCTCATATCCGAACTGACCCTACTGTTCCTGACGCCATTGCTGCCGCCAGCACAGAGTAACTAATTGCTGTTTCGATAAAAGACATATGAAGTTCAAGGTAGGAGCAGCCATCTCTTCCTTTATGCCACAGGAGTTTCTCTTCCTATTCACTTCCTGTTCCCAGGGAGGTCACATGGCAAACCCTGACTCAGCAAGTGACATGTCCAGGATGAGGAAAAGGTGGGGGATAGCCAGGAAAGATGGGTGGAGGGACAGCGGAAGAACAGTAGCGCGTAGCATTTCCGTTTGTCCGGAGGTGAACTTCTTTCCAAGACCTTAAAGCTGCTTATCTGACAGGTTAAAGCAAAGAGACTAGATTGTGTTTTTTGGAGGTCACGGGCCACGTTAGGGAGGGTGGGGTGTGTATCCACGATCATATGACACCATAAAAGATGCAATAACAGATGACAAGAGAGCAAAGTGAAACTGTAAAGCATCAGCACACGGCTGGGTTAAACCGAGGACATTTATTGCAAAAGGGAGGCAAAGAGGGGGCATAAGAGTTAAGGAGATAACTGCGCAACTCTGGACTTTTTCAACACATAATTGGCTGCAAAAAAAAAAAAAAGCAGGATCGCCGTATATATCACCGGTTGTGCAAGCGGTATGTCACAATTAAACATTCACCTGAACGTGTAGGCGTGGGAAAGGAGCGAAAAAGAAAAAAAGAAAAACATCTGCGTAGGCAATCATTACTGTAACTCTGTAAACCTGTCTGTGTCTGCGAGAGCTGCACAATGACCTATATATCACGGTATACGGCGCCTGAAAGTGCGTCTCCGTTAGCATGTGAAAACGTCAGCTCGGGGTCTCTAACGTTTTCCGAAAACTAGACAAAGAGATAATTTTAACAGCGGGGACATCTGGAGTGTGATGGGAAGAAAGTCTGGCAGTGATGTGATTACAGACGTATACTTACAGAAAGAAATATCAAATTATTCGTCCAGTCAAGTGCTGACACCTGTTTCTGCTCTTGCGTGCTCTTTTCGCCCTCCTCCTACTCTTCAAACAAAGTGGCGGCCGCATTAAAAAATCCCTTCTAGAGCTCATTAACAATGCTGCCTCTACGCCAGAGGAGCTTTCAAGCCCCGGCGGAGGGAAATGGGAGGTTTCCCTCCATTTCAACGCTTCTCAAAAGGTCAGAGGTCGGCCTCCAGGTTTACAATGGGGTCACGCAGCCCCATCGTGTGCGTGACGGCGGCTTGGGTAATCTCCTTCAGCGAGGCCCTCCACCTACACATACATACGCGCGGCTCCGCTGCGCGCACATCCAGTTTCCGCATCCACTCAAGACAAGTACGGGAATGAGAGGATAAATAAACAAAAGTGGAACCACATTGCACCATGGGAGAGAGAACACGACCGAGCTGTAACATCTGTTGCGATGAGGGAGGGACGGAGGGAAGTTGTTGGGTGTATTTATTCATTGCTGATACATTTCCATCCATCTTCTGGTGACGGAAGTCTCCCGTGGAGCTTTGCCTCACGCAGATGTGTCCGCTCTGCGCCGGGGATGACGGTGGTACAAGGCAGAGCAGGAACCGTTTACAGGAAGCGGGGAGGTTTGACTGAAACGTAACACTGATTCATAAAGTCTGATAATTTCCTGCCGTGACTCGCTGCTGACGTCCGCGTGGGGGAGCAGGGACGGAGGAGTCGTTTCGTCTGACATCAGCTGGCGTGCACTTGTTGAGATGAACATAACCATGTCCAGAGCAGAGGTGTAATCTCTTCTTCTGAAGTCAATTATAATAATATACACTACATGCGAACCAAGCGGCTGTTTAGATCAGAGCAGCTGAACAACAAGCGCAACGTTACAAATGAATGACTGAGCGACTTCCAAGTCCGGGATGAAAGACTTTTTTTTTTCTCGTTTGAGTCCAAAGGAAGCTCATCATGCGGCACCACTGATGCGGAAAAGGACCAATAGAAATCTTGAAGTGAGGGGGGCGCGGACTAATCCAGGACCTGAAGGATTCTTTTAAATCGTATGTATATGTAAATGCAAAACACACCGTTTTTGAATGGAGGTTTGTTGGGGGAGGACTTAAGTCCGGGGTTGGGCTGAGACAACAGCGGAGAGGCTCATTATTCCCTCTATAAGGTCAAATCAGGGAGCTTATAGGCCTTGAAGAAATCTGCTTTCCCCTCGCCCCTGCCTCCCATCAAACAGGGCCTCTGAGAGATCTCTCAGAGAACATTAACTTCTCTGCCAGGTCGCCGAAATTAAAGTGTAACCTAATTGAGTGGCAAGGAGTTGTTTAGGTGGAGGAGTAATGATGAGACTAAAAGCATTACGTTGAGACCTTGTTTACAGGCGAGGGTGGAAAACACCAATTTAGTTTCACTTTTTCTCGATGTTTCCTCAGAATCGCCCACGCTGAAACTGCAACAAATATATTTCTTCTCTCTCTAATTCTCCGACCACTGAAATCCTGCATTACTGCCCCCACCAGTTAATGAGTGCGGATGGATGAAGCCTTTTACTCTAACAAACGTGGTTTTATGTTGACGTCTACTTGGTTTTCAGACAAAAACACAGCTCTGTCTGCCTCCGACTTGTTATCTTTTACTTAGATTACAGGTATGGACGTTGTCAAAGCGTTCTATTTCTGAAGTTGCTCTTATCTTTCAGATCAACTGAGGGCATACTGTTAATCTTGGATAACAGCTGGCATTAATGACCATCAAGCAATAAAGTTTTTATACGTGTGCAGCCTCCTGACAACAGTAACTCAAAATAAAACATGACCAACAACACAGAGTATCAGCAGTATTACGTGACTGGCAAAACTAAAACACAAAATAAAGGCATATTTACAACTAAAGACTATTTTTCTATATACCACTCGATTAAAAAAAAATGGAAAATTTGTAAATGTATGCTTCTGAATTCGATACTAAACAAATCGGGACAGGGGCGACAAAAGATTAGAAAAGTTGTGGAATGCTCCAAAAACACCTGTTTGGAACATTCCACAGGTGAACAGGCTCATGTGAGACACATCACTGTACACAAGATATTACTACATAGGCTCAGGACACTTCCTAAAACCATAATTTGAATTCTGTGTTATTGTTGTTCAGTTATTTGCAGATCTCCCAACTTTTCTGGAATCAGGGCTGCAGATCGATTTACGCTTAATTTGAAAGGATGGGCGTGAGACTGATATGACACCCTCATAATTGACAGTTGTCATGTCACAGTTATGTCATTTTTTAATGCAAAAAGGACTTAAAGAAGGAATCAATTGTCACAAAAGCAGCTGGTAAAGGCTAATGTCAAACCAGGGACCTTGCAGTACCAGTACGTGGCATGCCCCTTCACCACAAATAGTATAATAATTTTCTGATGATCGATTAATCAACAAATTGTTCTGTACAAATTCCGCCAGTTTCTTTTCTTTAAAGAAATCTGGGGGATCATTTTATGCCTTTATTGGGCAGCGTAAAGTAAAATTAGGACAAGAAATCTGGACAAAGAGAGAAGGGAGTGACATGGAGTACAAGAACATGGCAAGACTTGAGCTGCGGAGCATTACATGTCATTTTTTTAACCCCTAAACCACCAGCACACCCACAACAGAACATTTTCAAAAAGGTTTTCAAACTTTTCTGCAATGTGTCAACCAAACAAAACCCATAATGGCCATGGAAACCACTTATCAAGAAGATTTCCACAGGAAAAGTCAGTATTTGTTAATTAAGCTGTCATGATTTGTTTGAAATGGGACTGAAAGGCTGCAGGACCTGCGGTGTTCCAAATATGTGAGTGGGAAAATGCTACCAGACCAAAAAATGCATCTGAACTGGCACCAGACTACAGTATGCAGTCACAAAAATACCAAACGGACCCCCCAAACACACATCTCAAGTTTGGAATGCTGTTTGTCACCATCATGTTTCATACATATCAAGTTAGGTATCAGCATCTATACCAACTGACATCTCCTGCACCATAAACAGCTTGTATATCCATGTCTGTGTCACAGGATCCAAGAATCCGACTGCGACGAAATACGGTTGAGAATAAGACTTCGTCTGTGAATCCTCTGGCTGCTCCATAAATTTCTCCTGTCAGGAAGAAATTCTCCCAGTATTCCTCTCTCTCTCTCTCTCTCTCTCACGTCTGTATGGCTGACAGCGCAGGAACAGTGACACAGCACTCCATCCCGCTCTTCTATTAAATATTTACACACTTGTGAAACATATAAAACTAACCGCCGGCGCTCGCATTACCGCTCGGCAGAGGAGTCAGATTTAATACGGCTCACATTCGCTTCCTAGAATATGTGTGTTAAATAAGGAGAGGTAGCGAGACGGACGGACAGACAGACAAATGTTTACAACTGCGCTGTGAGTCCGCTGGTCAACTGGGAACTATTTTTTGTTTTGTTTCAGTTTTTGAGATTTAAATCCCACATCCCAATCTTTCAACATCTCAACCTATTTTCTTTAGCGCATTTCTGACCGGTTTAATAGATCATGTGCAGAAAAGTTAGCTGAGGGGATCAGGCTGCTACTTTCTGACACCATGACGAGTGCTTTTGGTATTCTTAATCATGATTCCAAATGCAATGGCTATGACTCAGGGCAATTACCATTAATCACGTTGTCTTTTAGGGTTGGGAGATAACAGATTACTCAATAAACAAATCACTCCTTAGTGTTGTAAAGCATGAAAAATTACTTTTTTAATTGTATTAGTGGTGATAACTGTATATTACCTTTACAACTTATTTTGTTTGTCACTTTATTACTCTAGAGTAGGTTTATATGCTCTAATGGTCAAAAAACACATCGGTTTTCTCATACTGTCCAGTATCCTCCCCTCTGTCTGAGGTGTTCTGTTTTAGCTCCTGTCTCTTTAAGGCCCCTCCTCCTGAATCCCCCAGTCTGCTCTGATTGGTCAGCTCACACATGTCTGAGCCGGCACCACACACTGTAACTCTGGTCTCTGTCCTGTTTTCTGCTTCAAGTTAGCTTCAGTTAAACCGTGAATACAAGCAAGCAAATATTGTACAAATGTGTGACATGGTGATGTCACAAAGTCACGGAATTAAAGGCGGGACTACTGACGAGGCGTTTCAGTGTTTTTCTGTGGGAGAGAGGAGCTCCTGTTGCTGCGGTTTCAACACCTTTAGAGGCACGAGGACCTTTATAAAACACTCAAGGAAAAAAAGAAACATAATACATCTTTAAGACATACACGGATTAATTAGTCAAGGCATGACACCACATCCTCCAGTTTATCACTCGCCACTTCCTTTCACATATCTTTCAAGGATAAGTTACAGACTTGACTTATTTTCTCATCTTGGAAGTATTTCCACTCCTTCAGTTCTTGGATCAGCGTAATATTGGATTTTCTACACTATTACATTTCATTTTTATCTGTAATCGCTCACTGGCAAAAGAGAGGAGACGTAGCTGAGTCGTCCTCATTTTTAGGAGTGGGAAAAGATTGCCAATTTGTGGTGTATAACTAAAAAGTGAAGTAAAAAGTACGATAAATCACAGCTTCCAGGGAGTAATAAGTAAAGTGATGATATTCCTTCTGAAATGATGAATGAGAACAATATATTTTTGGAGACGCGGGCCCAACATTGATCGCTGCCATATGATTTCAGTGAAAGCTATCTGAGAGTACACTTATGTATTTTAGCTTGGTTGGTGAACGTCTCCTTTTAATATACTAGATGTTTTCTGGCATGTGGGTGACTCAGTCGCTACATATTCCTCCACAGTGATTTGCCCCAGCTGTGTGAACAGGCTAACACTTCCACGCCAAGGGAAAACATTTCTGTGTTTTATCAAGAGAGGAAAACTCATCGCAGATACGCGGCAGTCTCGCTCGGCTGGCACCGGACTTCATCACCTCTCATTACCAAACTCTGTTTTTCCTCCAGATAAAAGCCCCCGACTCCCAAACAGAGTTACAGGTCCCATTTTTTTTACAACGTAATTACCTTTTCTTATTTATTGACTCAGCCCTCTCCTGAAGCCATTAGCACAATATTATCAGTTCAAATGTATCAGGGCCCATAATGCAACCTTCAGGCAACCTTTGTGCCCCAGCCGGTCTGGGGGGAAGTGGTTCGTGTCTGTCGCCTTTAAGTTTTTATGAGACCCCGTGTCATGTAACCCTGAGAACAAAACTGTCATGTACTCTATTCATTACTCCATGCAGACAAAGTCCTCGTATTCTGCTACCTTTACAGCATTCATATATAGGGCCCTGGGTGAACACAAACCATCTGTGTCAACAGACTTCTGACAGGCCGGTATGGTGAGCGATGACTCCCACCTGTACGCCAGCACAATAGCTCTGGAAAAGTCGGGAACGGTTATGTAGCTTCTTATACAAGTCACACAAGCTCGTGCACACTCATGCAAACTCTCACTGTACACCTGGGAGAGGTCGTTTCTGATAAGAGCAATGACCCAAATGACTCACTCCAATTCGACAAGGGATAATTGAAGGACATCCTGCCATGTTAATGAATGATATATCCCGCCATCTCCCTCTCTCCAGTGCAATCACCCACTCACAAATTGATGCTTCACATTCGCTGTCCCTTAGATACCTTGTAAATCAAGTATAATTGACAGACAGAAGTGATGAAATGCAAAGCGCTGCAACTAAATGACTCCATCAAAGCGGCTCCATTAAAAACCTCCTAGGTGACCAATTATCTTTCACACTTGCTTGGCAAATAACAGAGGCAGGCAGACACTAAATAGCCAACTTATACCTGTGCACTATAGACAAGTTATATACAGGAAAGAGCTGTTCAGAAAAGAAGAGCAAACTATTCAATGTGAATTCATGGAAGCAAGGATTCCTCCCACTGTATTTCACAATCTTTTGTGAAATACAGTGCTATTTCACAAAGGAATGTTTCTGGATGTGTAATATGTGGTGAGCAGTTCATAAGCTAAAACCATTTTTACACCAAAATTGGTAAGTGTATGCAGGTTCCAGGTTTTGTAGATGCAGGTAAACCCATCAAATAGCTAATTGACTCCTTTGACATTGACTGCAGACAAATGTCAAGTCCAAAACAGTAGATAGAAGACCAGAAAATGTTACGGTGGTTACTGTTTTAAATATATTTTGGGGGTGTTGAGAACAGAACGCGCAGATAGAGGAAGGAATGGGGGGAACAGGCGCCCAGTGACATACTTCATTCAACAGTCTACATCTGGTACTTTAGACTAAATCAACAGAGGAGGGCTGAATAAAAATGAATGTTTCATCACAGCTAATAAGATGCCATGCTTCTTCTCTTTAGCTTTTTTTTTTTAAATACACGTGCTGGCTTGGCTCGACTCTGTTTGAGTTGGTGTGTCAGTCCCGTGCCAGGCATTGGCATCTCCATTACGACTTGCTTTAACCTGTGTCTTCGAATGATGACCCGCTTCTCTTGAGTCAGTGGCACGCCGTTAACCTTTCACTTGGCATCAAAGGCTTATTGCTTAAAAAAAAAAAAAAAAACGTGGGCAGGATGACGAAATGGATCTAGAAGAGAAAGAGGAAGCTACCATTTGTCCCAGAATGATGCCAAGGCCCGTCTGACGTAACCGCAACCCGCTTGGAGGCGGTCAGGCGTGCTTTGAGCAGTGTGATCCGTCCCAGGCACAGCTTGGGCACAACTCAGCGCGTTGAAACTGGTAATTCAAATGCAAATTGCCGTGGCATTGTTTGACTTATGGTTTGATTTGGCAAAAGCCCTACAACTCTCTGCCTTGTCAAGACAGCTTCCTAGTGGTCAACTCCAGACATTTTTAAGGTTAGGGATAAAGTTTTAAATTTTTGTGTGACCAGGCCTTGAAACTATTCGCTGGACTGTAGCTGTGCAGCGCAGTATAACAGTATAATGGATGGTGTCATTTCCTCCTAACAAATCCCATTGAGAATTTCCTTCAAGGCTTCTCGAGCATCTGTCAGAATCCATCCTCTCCCAAGGGGTGAAAAAGGTTCCAACTACTCATCTCATCATCATCCCCGCGCTTCAATCCTTTAAGATTCCTCCCTTCAACTGCTTTCCCCGACAGCCTGCGGATCTAGGGTCGTTCTGTTCGGCGTCTCGACTTGGACTATAAAACCACTGGACAGATGGATTCAAAGCACTGTCCACAGGGTGATTAGGTTTCATTATGGCAAATGAAACACCCCATTACTCTTTACTGTCTTTTAATAAATGTCTTTAAAGAATGCCTCCATGAGATGAGGAGGAGTGACCGTGATGCAGACTTTTGAGGACTCTTCTTTGGGCAAGAGAAAACGAGAGAGACAGAGGGGGACGGGGAATATAAATGTCAGCAGTTTGCGTCTGCTACAACAAGCCTTGTTAAAATAAATAAGTCAGTGTGTCATGTGTATGTTCTGTTCGACCGACACAGCACAGTCCATCTGGGCCCTGAGAGACGATATCTGGAGCTCGACCATGAAGACTCAACAGCCGCGTACGGAGCAATTCAGCAGAGACGGCTGAAACACAATTCATTGAAAGGACAAATATCGAGCTGTGGTTTGCTCTACTACTCAAAATCACAAGTGGGAACTTTCTCTTCCCTGCTAAAATGCTGACCGAGCAACAGCAACCGATACCCATCTAATGGAGTAATCCCCATTTTGCGCCATGCCCAAAACACAACACGCGGCGCACATTGCAACACAGGGCAGTCTGTTTGGACAGTTCCCCGGAAATTCTGTTATCAGCGCGCGGCCAGAAATGAATGCGGGGAGGGTGGACGGTGGGTGGACAGTGGGTGGAGGGTTTGCGGGGGCGGGGACTCATGTGGATGGTTGGATGGTGGCCCCCAGCTGAGGCTGTCTGGCAGAGGATCAGTCTCATTCCTCTCCAGTCGAAGGCTTCTTTTCTCTGACCCGTCAGTCCCGACGTCTCCGAGAACTGACGCAAGAAATGCAGCTATGAAAAACCGCTTCTGGTCCTGCTGGTGAGAACTGGGCAGAGCTTCGCGACGCGCATTCCTAAACACACACACACAATCACATCGAAAGTCACTGTAGACATCTTGCATTTTAATAGGGAGAGCCACAAAGATACTGTACATGAGTGGGGCGGGGGGGTGAAGGTTGATAGGTTGAAAAAGTCGAGATAAAGATGATACCGATGTATTATGTGTTTCAAACAGCTGTACTGCATGTGTTCTGGCACTGAACCAGGCCTTTGAACTGAAGCCTTTGTGATGATTGTAAAATAAGATGTAGGGTACTGACAGTGTAAGAAACCACATCAGTCACCTGAGCAGTGAATGGTGCACAATGGCGCACTGTTCAAATTAGCACCGTTTTTCTTCGGCTGCACTGCCCCGGAGCCTGAAGTCTGCAGAGCTTCCATTCCAGCGCTCATCTCGAATGTAAAAGCTGCCAACTTTTTATGCACTTGTCTGCCTCAAAGAGAGAGATTTTTTTTTTTTTTTGGCGTGAACATGAATAAATGCAGCCACTGTTTGCTTCTGGGCTGGTGGCACGGCGGTGCACCAGTCACCTCAGGCGCAGATACTCATCACACATCCTGTTTTTTCCCGTGCCAGCCAGGTTGGACAACGGCGGCGCATCTCGTCCCTGTGTTTTTCCTTCGGGGCGGATTCTTGTTGGATGATAGACGAAGCAGTGTCCTCCTGTTTCCCTCTGATGTTTGGGCTCTGGATTATCCCACAGCTCAGTGTGGTTGTTTTGGGTGGATTCGGCTCTAATCTCGTGGGCTTCTGTCACACTGCGATGAAAGACGGCCTGTTGGTATTGGCTCAACGCTGAGGCTGACTCACAGGCACAGGTGCACCACGAGAGAGGAAGAGGTCACACGACAAGCTGGGCCTGACGGTGCATTTTTTACATCCTCAATAATTGTCAGCCCAAATGCAAAACAACACAAAATAATATGGTGCTCATCCAAGGAACATTCTCAAAACTAATCGCACAAATTAGCTGACTAATAGGGACGCCTCACTCAGGCAGTAAATACATACTGGTTTGAACTTGTAAAACATGATATTGCACTGACTAATCTGACAATTTACAGAATTCAGCTTTTTCTTCCTCCCTTAATCCTTTAAAAAGGCTGAAGGTTTTTAAACAAATCACTCACTGTGTTCTTTGTCGTAGGATTTTGCCAGGCTGACAAGTTTAGCCTACGCAGATAAGCTATTTGTGATTAACATGTCTTCGTTTTCTATATGCGGGATTACCTTACGACAACAGTTGTCAGGGGAAAAATGTGGGCAAAAGCTACATCACAAAACAAGACATGTCCTCTGACAAAATGCCCGCCCTTTGAAACATGTCTCATTATACTGTACAGCAAGAACATGTCAAGTAACACCACAGGTGTGTTTGAAGGCTTCTGAGAGTCAGCATCATTTAGTTTTCTCTGATCATTTGATACGTATGAAACATACATTCTTGTGCAGATCAAGTCTAAAAAGCTCCATAAATTGAGTTTGTTTGAAATTCAAGTCAAATTCTTTGTTTGGGTGTGCCAACTAATCGTAACTTGTCAACATCAATTTTTAAAGCTGTTGGTTGATCATATAAATAATCTAGTTGTACTGGGCGCGTCAAACCAAATCCCAGGGGACGAGGTGGGTTTCACAACCTGCTGCTCCACAGTGTGAAGCCTCTAATCCTGCCAGACAACTCCTATATTTTACGCTTGGCCAGGGAACAACATGTTTTGATAACAGCCACTGAACATGACCCTTGGAAACATACATTAATTCCTGTGAGGGCGGGGGGGAGTCTCCTTTGGCCTTCTACCTGCTGGGGTGTGATGGGTAAACAGTGGTTCTGCTGGTGGTTGGTGGTCTACAGTGTTCAGTGGTTTGCCGAGGATTCGCTCCTCTGGGGAGCAGTCCTGAAGAGGAGGGGATTACCTCAATCCTTCTCCCTGCTTCACCCCTTCCAATTCGACACTTCAGATTCAAACAAAAGCTCAGGGGCTGTGGGCCTCAGGCCCCTGGCGGGCTGCTAATCCCATTCCAGCTGGACAACAATCCGTCTGGCCGGTGGCCCCTGTGGGGCTGTAAGCCCCCAGTAAGAGGCTTGGAGGAGAAGTCAGACAGCTCATCAAGGATGAGGACTTAATTAGCCTTGCAAAGTCAACCTGGCTAATTGAAAAGATTCAACCTGCCACAGGAGCAGACGAGTGGATGAGAGCATTTTTCTACATTTTTTTCCCGCATTCTTCAAGGTGTTTTGTTGCCAGGCGAAGAAAAGATGCCAGGGATGAGGTGCCCCTGCTGCTTCAGAGTTGGCAATGTGAAAAAGGGCCTGCTTGTAAGGTTAATTGGGCTGGACACAGTGCCAAGACAAAGTATGGGGGAACATGTCTTGAAGTGTTTTGCTGCATCTGAGCTTAATCTTTCATGACGGGCTTTATCGGCTGGGTCAGGAGGGTAGTTCTGGAAGTGATTCTACATGCTGGTTTTTATTGGATGCCTCAAGTTCGGGGGGGAAAAAAAACAAGAAAGAACATTTGCATCCCCGTCTACATCCATGTGTATGTGCGTGTTTGTCAGTTCATGTGTGTGCCAATAAACCCTCAAGTGCGCCTTACGTGAGACGAATCACTCTGGTGTACACTTTGTGTACCCAGGCTGAGCCGATGTCAAAACTCAGTCAGCACTCAGCGGGCAGACAAAGCACACACACCTTGTCGAAATAAAACAGAAACTCTCTTGACCCCCTCTCTCTCTCCGCCCTCCATCAACACTCTGTGTAAGCATGCCATCGCCGCTCCGGCATAATGTGTTTAGAAATGTTGCGCTCCCTCAGCCTCTCCGACTCCGTAATGCATTTTGCGACGCGACCCCCATCTCTCTTATCCGTGTGTTTGAATACGCCACTTCTTCCCGAACGCGGTGTGTTTAAAGAATGCCACACTCTAACTCTCGAGCTCAATCACTTGTTTGAGAGCACGGGCTGCCTCTCTTTTTTCTGTCGTTTGTTTGACGACGCTAGCCTCTCCGACGCCACTTACGCTAATGTGTTCGAGCATTCACAGCATCACACTCACAGACACAGACACACACACACACACACACACTCACTCAAAATCATAAATTGTTTTTACTTTGAGTGCACAACTGATTAAGCCGAATGCAGAGAAAATAACTCATTTCATACCTCGATTCATGAGGCGAGGCAGCAGCCGTTTGTGCCACCAATTACAATCTGGGGTTTAATTAAACATTATGATAAGATGTGAATACTTAAAAGCACTGAATAGAGAGAAATACATTAAAATTAATAATTAACATGGACATTTTGAATTTAATGCATCTATGAGGCTGAATATAATATTAGGTTTTTCTTTAATTTACAGGCTTGCTAGCAGAATGGCTCTACGGATGGGAGTGACGGTTTGTCCACCACTTTGGTCCAGAATAAAATATCTCAACAACCATTGAATGGATTGCTATTCTGTACAGACATTCATGATTCCCAGCCGATGAACATTCCCAACTTTGGTGATCCTTGGACGTTTCCTCTCGTATCACCATGGGAATCCCATTGGACATTCCCATTATCCTTAGAAGCACTAATTAACAAATGTTAGCATATGTGACCCAAGGACGTTATATTGAATCTGGACAAAGTGTTGGGGATGGAGCCTTATTAATTCCTAGGAAAGTTGATCAGCGGCATTTTGAAGTCAAAAAAGCTCGACTTCCCAGCAATGAAAATACCCAGATCTTCAGTGTTCATGGCCCATAGAGCGTGCGCACTAGAGACTTCCACCGACCGAGCTGGCTAACTTCCAGTTTAACCCCCTTTCAACTTGAATGGGGATGAAATACTTTAATTGTGCAGCTCTTTGAGACTTTCCCAACTTTATTGGACTGAATGGCTCAAATTATGACGGTCAAATTAGTCATTTTGAGGAGTTTGTGACACTCAAAAAATGGGAAAATGTCTTTTTTGGTTGCAGTGTATCACATGACCATGTAATATGACCATGTACATTCATCCTGTAGATTAAAATCAGTAACAGTCTCAAGAACTGCTGTGACACTGTGCTGGAATATATAGACTTGGGTATTTTAATTTCAAAAACTGTCTTTGGTTAGATTTCAGCTTGTGCAAGGTTCAATTCCTGGTTGTACAGTGTTTGGCATGTTGGAGGTAAATTTCAATGTTTTAGTTTTGATAGTTCAGAAATGATATTGTATAATTGAACCATAAATTTTATCAAAACCTGTCAAAACCACTTATCTTCCAAAATGTCAACTTTTCACGAGTCAACAACAGCAGCCTTGTTTTCAAGCATTGTTCAGATGATTCAATGACTTTGTAAAGGGTTTGTTTAGCTTAAGAAATACAAGAATTGGAGCACTCCCTCCTTCATTCATCAAGTCGTGCACTCCTAACATCAGTTAAGTCATTCTTATTCTTATCTTATTTCAGTAGTGATGAACTAGGATGTAGCAGACAGTAGGAGATTTAGGTGATCAGCTCATCCTAAATCAGAGAGGAGAAACTAATTGGCAAATTAGTAAATCGCCTGTCAACGCTGTTTCTAGGACGGGTCTTTCTTTCACAATAACATTTTTCCGCTTTGTCAAATCAAATGTATCTTTTCAGTTAATCCCCCTCTGTCTCCGTCCGTCTGTCTCCTCTGAAAATCCTTACTTTGATCCACATCTTTCTTTCTTCCGGGGCTACCTCAAAGTAAGCCCGGCGCTGACCCTGAGCTGTAGAAACCGATCACCCACAGCTATGATGCTAATGGTCCTCATGGGGTGACGATACTGCGCACAATGTGGTCATAAGGGATTAGCGCAGCTCTCTGCACATGGAGCCATCACTCACGGGCGAGGACAGCTGAGAGTAGAGGCAGATTCAACTGAAAATGATTTACCAACTTTAGAGATGCCTCGAATTCTCTTTCTCTCCGTCGGAGTATGTGGTTTTACTGTGCTACGTCTGTCACATTCACGAAAGAAAAGAATATCTCCGTAACGTATCCCAAGAATCAGAGCGTATCCCATTCGCATGTGCAAATAATCTGTTGGCACACGGTTTGTTATCATCACAGTAATCTCTTGTCTGTTTAATATCAAATGCAATGCTTCTGGATTCAGCTGAAATAACACCGCTGGTGTTTCAAGCAATTAACCTTTTCCACTGTGTAAATGGCTCCGGGGGGGGGGAGAGAGAGGAACTCGAGTGGGAATGAATGTCTGCCTGTGCGCTTCATCCACTCGGGGAGAATACATGGCACGTTTCAGGGAGGCCCCAGCTCAGTCGGGCAAGAACTCTGCACAGTGTGTGTGTGTGTGTGAGACAAATGCAAAAGAAAATCAGTGTGGTTTCTGGAGTTAATATAATGGGGGAAGGGGGAGTGATGTGTGGAAGCCGATGGCGGTGGGGGAGAAAAAAAAGGGAGGTAAGACATTAATAAAAACTAAATCAGTCAGGCTTGACATAAACACCCCTTTGTTCTTTGATGTGACGGCAGCAGCCACACAGTCGCAACGTGATACATCATGCACAGGAACCCCCCCCGCTTCATCCACCCCCGACCACCACCACCACTCTTCATGAAGACCACATTTACACATGCGCTCATTTCGAGGCTTAATATCCCCCTCCACCTCCGTCCCCTACCTAGGAGCCTAATATCCAGGGCTTGATAATAGCGCGCTGTGTCTGATTCGTGTCTGCAGGAAGGAGCCATGAAATTACCTTCCTTTGCATCAAGGGCAGTAGCGCAAAGCCGCACCTCAATCACCAAGAGAATAAGGCCTATTGTTGCAAGCCGGAGCTTTTACGAAAAGTAAGCGATCCTACTTAAAGGGGAAAAAAAAAGAGAAGATGATAAGACTTGATATCCCTGAATAGTATGACTGTCGCCTGGAGTTAGAGCTTTACAGAAATCCAGGTCAAGCCCCCTCTGTGTCTTAGAGATCTTGGAAGAAAACTCTTGAGTGTGTGATTATACATTAACCCCCAAGTGCAGGGAGAAGCTCCGTCCTTACGTTCGGAGACGTTTAAAGTTCTGAATCCAGCTGGGGGTTATCTTGCTTTTGTCTTCCTGGAAGTTCGGTTGAGGCCATTATCCTCTTTTCAAATCATATAATGGCGTGTTGCATTCGAAACAGTGGCGTTCAGTGACCCCCGAGCGCCACAGGTAAAAAGGGGTCACGGTTTCCTTTTTTCCCCCGCTTGAAAGGTCTCTAATGGCCAGAGGTCAGCGAGTCATGTTTGTCCTGCCTGGAGTGAATAACAATAGGGGAGGGTGGCGATGGACAGAGGCAGGCAGGTAGACAGATAATTAGATGGATGAGCAGACGGCGCTGAATGTTATCAGCGAGGAACAACAGGGGAGCGGACGATACTGGATCGGCATGTCCTAGTCTCTTTGTTGGGCCCACAGAGGCACATGCTCATTAGAAGTTTTGTCCCACATTCATTCACAGTGTGACAAAACAGTTTAGCGAAGCCGATGCGAGGGAAAGGCAACAAAACAAATAATCTTTAATGCGTCTCGGTCGAATCATCGTTAGCGGAGCTGTGGGCATTTCCTCCTCTACGCCGCACGTGACTAAAGGAATGTTGTTTTAACTGCCTATCTAAATGTAAACTTAATTATTTAAGCATTTAAGCATCGACGACAACATGATAATTCAGTCCGGAGAGGATCGGGATGAGTTTTTGATGGGATGAAATGTATGAACAGGGACAGGCCATCATTTATTTAATTTCAAGGAAGAGGATGAATGAGCCACGAGGCTGATTTCAGGGGGGGAAGCTATTCTTGTCTCTGAAACTGAAGAGGAGCAGCTCATTTTGACGAATACTAACGAGGCCAGAGCTCGGTAAAAGCAGTAAACATTTGTCACATTCCATTAAACGTACGATAACATCTTTTTAATCTCCGTCGCATTCGAATGAAAATAATGGATCACAGATTTCAAGCGGTGACGCTGAAACGAGTGATTTAAAATTCATAAATCTTAGTCATGCAACATGCAATCATTGATGAAAAATGCTTTTTCATACTGTTTTGACAGAAATACTGCCGCACACAGGCGCGATCCAAGCAGCACTGTTGTTGTTAGTCTGTCACCAGTTTTAGTAATTTATCTCTTTGCCTCGATTAGGTCATACATAATTATGTGAAACTGTAAAAAATGTTTCGCAGCCTCCGAGCGGAAAAACCGCCGCGGAAAAAAAATGGAGAGCAAAGATTTATGACGAGTACTGAAGCCCAGATTGTCGTCCTGGGACCTGAAGAGTAAAGCTCAAATAAATGTTTACTTAATTACTAGAGCGGGAACGATAACGCCATCAGTGGTCAATGACTTTAGCTGAGCTGATGAGTTCTGTTGTAGTGGCAGGATTGTGCACAAGGATCGATCCGGGACTTTCATTAACACTGAGTGACGGGCACCCGAGACGGGTCGATCCCGAACCGGGATGACATTGACCCAGTTCCCTCCCCTGTACGAGCCCTGCGTCTGCCCAAGTCCATCATCACCGCCATCAATAGCTGAAGCCCTCCGGGGCAAAAATGTGAGTGAATTGATTGTGGAGAGCACATGCAGAGTGTTACTTGTGGAGGCACTGGTCCTCGTCCAAAAAGCCACATCCATCACTGTGCTGCCTCTGTTATCAATTCTCCATTATGGTTAAATTAAAGCTCAGCAGATCCAAACATTTCGCCTCATTAGCTGTGCGGTTGTTCTTTAATTTGAGCGATAACATTGTAGAAAAGTGAAAGAGTGGAAGTGTTTGTTGCTTCGCGGGTTAAAGTAAATCAAGCTCCTCGGCGGCTCTGATTGTTCTTCGAGCGTCAATTTCCTGCATTCTTTCACCTCTGTCACCCCTTTTCTGTTTGCTTATAGGCCTAACCAGCCCTGTTGCTAAAGGATCTATGTTTACATGCTTGTGATTTACAGAAAAGGTAATGCAGCAAGGATGACATTTTTCTCAACAATCTCAAGGTCTCACAGTGTTCATACGGAGCATATCTGCAAACTCATTTAGCCTTTTATTCCCACAATATCCAATATCAATTCTTGCGACACAGTTCACACTCAACAACTAAGACATAATAAAACCTTTTTTATGGTTATGTTTTTAGCACTCAGTGGGGAGTATTGAGATGATGGTTTTTGATTTAAAATTCCAACAGCAACTTTTAGCACAAAACAAGAAATGTTTACACCAAAACTGCCTTTTTTGGGTAGTTTTTGCGGTCTAAACATTACCACATGGGCTTTGAACGGCCACCATTCACTGTGTCCACCTCTGTACGACTGTTAGTGATGGAAAGTAACCAAATACATTTTTCTCATGTTCTATTTGCGGTGTTATCGATTAGACCCTCAGATATTTTCCCTTATGTTGCTGATTGGACCGGCTCAGGTCGGAGTGGTGCGAAAACTGTAGAGCCTCTCAAGTCCTGAAATTATTATTCTGTATCCTGTTGCACACAATGATAACATCTTTGTACAAATTGTATTCTTGTGAATGCAATGTGAATAAAACAGTACCTCCTCTCTTCTGAGTCACATCAGATTTTTGTCAGCAATATGGGTTGTTCCAAAAGGAACAGCACGTCCCATGACTCACATCCCACAATGACTCACGTCATCATCAAACTACGTCTTTGTTTTGATTGAAACACTCCTAGCGACAGAAGTAAAAGATCTAAGTACTTCATCCGCCACTTACGACTTCTGTGTAGTACAAGACTGGTGCCTTTACTTCATTACAAAAAATATTGCCACTGAATGAATCGCATATAAATGTATGTCCTTATACATTCAGATTACGTCTGCACTTAGATGTCTTAACCTGAAAAAAAAAAAAAATCAACTTTTTCTGAATATTTTGACTGAAATGGTTGCGCAGTTTTTCCAAAACATCTGGACACATTCGCTTTGCATGAGGAAAACAGAAAGGGGGAATTCAATGTCATACGCCCTCTCTGACACAACAGGGTGCTGTGTGCTCGTAAAGCTATTGTAAAACGTCCTAACTCTCAGTCAAGACCACTATTTAATGGGAAAATACATATTTTTGGTGCTCACAGCGCCAAAAAAATACATATGAAAAACTTAAACACTGTGTCTTTCTACAAAATCATGAGCCGGGTACTCGAGATAATCCACACACCTTGTTGGGAGCAGTTTCGCCGAGGAACTTCTTTCTTTCAAGCCGCGTGCCATCTAGATCCATCATATCTGAGAGAAGGCAGACATCTCGACATCTCCATACATAAACCTGTATTTATGTGCGTGAAAAACGACTCGGTTCGACTTGGTCAACAGGCAGCATTTATGACTCTCAATTGAATCGTTATTTTCGTTATTTACTTGGGTTTGGGCTGAAGCGAGAAAAGATTCCACTGTTTTCCGAGAGAATCTTCCCACATTTCTCACACATATCACACATGTTTAGGTCTGTTTAGCCTCGCTCATTCCATCATCGCTGCGATCTATTTTTGCCTCCGTGATTCAACATGGTCGACCGTCTCGCGCGGTTTTCCACTTCGCACACTGTAATGTGACAGTCTGTGCAGAGTTTACCTTCTCCCTCCGTCTCTGTTCCTCTCGGCAACGGCCCCCACCCGCCTCTCCCTCCTCCCGAGGGAGTCACTCCAACAGACAGGACCAATTTTCTGCTAATTGGGCCTCAGGAAATTGCTCCTCGTTTTAATTTACTGTTGGACAGCCATGAAGACATGTGATCCGCCGCTGCTTTTCTCTCTCCCTCCCCTCCTTTCCCTCCCCACAGCGGGTGCAGGTGTGAGGATGAGAGAGGTACGCCGCGCTGCCCCCCCTCGCTCTCTCTTTCGGAGAATGAAATAGTACGCAAAAGGCGCCGGGTTGAAGGGTTAACTCGCCGTGACAACCAGATGCATTAAATATGACACGGTCCATGTTTGTAGGTCAGATACACACACGGTGGGGAGCTCAAAGGTATTCAAAGTTTTTCAAGACAAGAGTGAGCTCGGAGAGAAAATAATCAACACAGTTCCAGTTCAGTCGGAACATTTTTCACGAACACCGACTGTCACAATATTATTCAAACCACCGGGGTCTGTTGTGCACTCTATCCAAACAGGAACTGTACTCGTTGGAAAGAGTATTAACCTTTGCTATCGGGGCGATGACGGGACGGACTGTGAGATCACCAGGATCAAATGACGATATCTGACGGAGCGCCGCGTCTGGAGGATTGTCCAGATAAGATTAATTGCCATATAGTGACAAAACTAACACGATAAGCGTAACATTAGTAACTGAGATTACCCTGTTAGCAATTACTGAACAAATATCAGAGGAAATCGACACCACGCTCGAGATTCGCAGACCTTGATAGTGATGGACGGGTGAGACAGGTGTTCCCTCCTCCATGGCCATGAAATGTTTAGAGAGCCATTAGCTTTAGGATACATTCAAATATGTACAAGAGAAATTTGTCCCAATACTGGTTATTTCACATGTTTCACCGAAAAAAAAGCAATTTGTGAGTAATTTATGGGGTGCACATGCATGCACTTTCCAATTCACAAACCTACACCAACAAGTTTAAACAAATGTACTTTAACAAATTAGTGTGGCACCAGAGCACATACCTCGGCCACGGCCAACACTCGCCATTCGTACTCACTCGTAGATACCAGCCACCTAAATACACCTGACTTGTCTCATTAAGATCCATGCATTATTCACTTAGAAATTCGCGAAAATGTTGTAAAACCCAAACAAACAAACCTCTCTTTTCACAGCCTCAGATCCAGAGAAGCATTACATTTTTCAGTGTTGGTGGGGAAGTTGGAGGTTCACCTTTTCAGCACATTTATGGGGAATTTCAAAATGCAACAGCTGGTCGTATGGCTTTCATTTTTCGCAACTTCAAATTTACAGACTGCAGTCTATCAAACTGGTTGGTATTGGTTTGCTGATTGGAAAATGATTTCGAAGACCACAGATTACTCCCAGATCATCCCACGCATTTGTAAATCTTGCTCCTATTTGCTTATCTTGAGATCTTGACGTGCCCTGTAGCGACAGAAGACGTTTTTCCTGAGCCTAACATTTGACTATTTATTTTACCAAATGAAAGTGTCAGCCTCCCCACTGACAGGAGGCATGCCCATTTCAACTTGAAGCGCTCATGAATCAGGGAACAATCCGGGCTGTCTGCAGAAGTCAAGGAGAAATGCCTTCACTCTCTACGGCACTTAAATGAGAATTCCCCTCTGGTCTTGTTTTCCCCCCTCTCTTATTTAGTTTCTCTGACAGCATCTATTATTTTCAACTCTACCAATTGTTTTCTTGTGTTTTTTTTTGCCAACATAAGCAAAGTAAGAAACACTGGGTTGAAAACCGTGAGGCTTACCGCTTCGGGACAGTATATAAACTGTGAGAATAATGCAACTTTGACCGGATTTTGAAGGCTCAATTTAAATCCCATTTGAAGTACAGTGAAAACAATCTGAAACAATCGCTCTCGCAAATCTGTCCATTACATATTACATTTACTGCCTATGTTCACTGCACAAGTTTGGCACTGACCCAGAAGACGTGGCAGAAAAACAGTTTAAGAAATTAGGCAATTTTGGAGCTCACAGCCAAACCCCGGCACTGCTGCGCTAACACACAGCCCCGAGCCCTTCCTAAACACACGTGTTGCGGAATGACTGGATCCAACCTTGGCTGACATTCACACCGACACATCCGCGGCCCCCCCGAGGGCCCGCTCTGACCCTCGCGAAGGGTTCATCTGCATCCACCAATCAATACGCACGCATGTTTTAGCACAGAATCCCTCCATCCCTGCCTATCAATACTGACATGCTACCCAGGCCAATCATCCATCAGGCAGCCTGACATGTTTTTGAGTCAAGCACCGCCATCCATCAGCGCTGGACTTTTATAAACCTAACGACCTAATATGAATCAATAAGTCATGTTTTCAAACATTCGGCGGAGTCGATATGCAAAAGCTGCGCCCCGGCACCAGCAGTGACCTCCGTTCAAGGACCTCAAAAACAATCATAACAAAGGCCGACCTCTGTGGAAAGATGGCCTTGAAGTCGACTGGTATTGACGCCGCTGTAAACAAGCAGGAAATGAAGTTTAGCATGACTTGGAATAGCGTTCATTGATCCCGTATTTGCGGGGATTAGTGGGCTAACAAAGCCCCTGTAAAGGAGTCAAGCTTGATGAATCTGCGGTGGCTGGTAAGCTATTTTCTACTCTTTGTACCTGTGTGACCGTGTGTGTAAAGGATATATAATGGGAGAGAAGGGGGAAAAAGAAAAATAATCAAAAACACTCCTGTCTCGCTCTCTCTCTCTCACACACACACACACACACATCCATGTACACACCGAGCTCATTACATCCACCCTGCTGCCTGATGCCTGCTTGACAACTTAGCACCTTCAACTTACTTTCACACTTTTCCAAACTTCCTAACTGCTCGGCCTCTGCGCACAGTGGAGCTCATTCACTCGAATCCTTGGTGGACGGAGAGAGGAGACAAATAACCCTGCGAAAAAAAAAACCTGTCTGCCCACCAAATCCTCGACATCTTATCAGTTTGAACTCCCGAGTTTCCGCTTTAATTGTTCACACACACTGGCCGAACGGTGCTCTTTCAAAAACACGCCTCAATAAAGGTGAGAAACTTTTCCGGGGGACTAAAATCTCCATCCATCACGCAGATAGGTATGTGTCCCTCGAGGGGACTCCAGCACTCTCTGGCTGTTGTAATAAAGTGGACCTATCAGTCAGAATGGAGCGGACTTATTACTGTCTGTGTGGCCTCCTAATGCTTTACACACTCTTTAAAACCTCCTGCTGCTCCTGCTCACTGTGCAATAACACCACCGCTTCAAACATGGGTTAGGAACCAGCGGGAGGCGAACCCCGGGGTAAAACAGAGCGGGGGTAAAACATATATATATATGGATCACTAATGATAATGGTCAGCGGTGACAAATTGCACTAAAACAGTTCTCAGAGTCACATTTAATATTTATACAGTCATTAATAATGTAAATAATAATGAATTACATGAAGAGCCTTTTATCTCTGCTTTAAGCGACTTTGTTCTCTTTCTGTTTTTATGTTGGATTAATTAACTGGAAGGACAATGGCCGAAACACAATCCGCAACGAAAAGGAAAACCAAACAATGTGCTGCACTGCGGCCACCACAGAGAGGCTGCAGCGACAACACAAGGACATCAAGGATGCGGCGGCGCCGCAAAGGCAACTGGGACTTCTTTTTTGTACTCTGACATCCCACCCACCACCACCAGCGCCGGCAACTGTGGTCTCAGCACACCACGAGCCGTTACATCAAAGCTACAGTGCAGTGAGACAAATCAGCCTCTGGTTTCTTCGTCTCGACAGAGATGCATCAATCTTTTCAAGTATTTCGCAAGCGAGCCAAAAGGTTAAGTCTTGGAAAATGACTAATTTATTTGAATGACACAGTTAACACCCCAAAAGCCAAATGCATCAGGACAGGTTGGAGTAAATCACGGCGTGCTCCTTGACACAGTGCACCTGAACGTGGCTTTTGAAGGCTTGCCGAGTTTAATGGCGTGGCAGGTCATCTGCACTATGTTGAAACACCCCTCGGGGCAAAGGAGAGTGAGAGCACTCGCTCAGAGACCTCCAATACGCACAGCTACATAATCCACCTGGGTGGCGAGTAGTAAAGATACAGTGGGAGATCAGCGGGAAGGAATGTTATGGATTTATGCATGTCAGGTATCACCTGTCAGAAAGTGGGGAAGATATACAGGCTGTGATCTATAATGAAGAGGCCAGGGCTTGTAAATGAGGTTTCCATGATTGTGGGTTCTTTTTTCCACCTCATCACACCTGTTTTCTCCATCAGTGTCTACGTTTGCTCGGGTCTTGAGAGGTGAGATGTTTCTGTGAACCCCAGGACCCCAGGAGTTCACCAGCAGGGATCTTACAATGTTCTTTATACTTCTGTCCAAAACTCTTTACGTTATTACACCAATTTTTTTCCCTTAATATCACACTTTAGGTACTTTATTCACTTACTATTATAATTCAATTGTGTATATGTAGTGAAGCAGATAAGATGGTTGTGGAGGTTGCATCGGTGGACCGGCATGTAGTGAATACGGCGTTCATGAAGGACACTGGAGTTTGAATCCTGTCACAGACCTGCGTTTTCGTTCCAATTTTTATTAGCCATGATATTTCAGTTACCAAACCAGCCCATACCTTAACCATATTTTATTTGCCATGACTGCAAGGTTTCCTGAACCTTGACCATACGCATTATCTGAGGCTTTGTAGAATCATTCAATATCCGTATTGTTAAATGTTGGAGTAAACTGTTAACTCTCTCTAAGTCCACCACAGGAAGAGGAAGGCTGTAGGTTCTGTGGTGAGCCATTATCCTATTCATCTCCTGGGCCTCTCATTTCAGGCAGGGAACGTTCTGCAATTCCCAACCCCAACCAGAAGCAGCTATTTCAGGTCATCTTCTGAAGGACTGCCCCCTTTCCCCTTGCATCATCGACTGCAGTCCCTTTTCCACCTGAGAGCTTTGGAGGAGCAGAGCGGCACGGGTCAAAGAAACGCAACAGCTCCATCTAGATACCCATCACCTGTCATGGTGTGACCCAGGTAATGCACTTAAGGCGGCCCGCGGAGCCTTGAGGGTATTTCTTCTGCTTTGAGTATCCACAATCAAAACTCCCTAAAACATCACTGGGTCCCCCTGAGGCTCGGAGCACCGGCAACCTATGACCTCAAAGGTCGGGAGACTAATTAGCCAACACCTCTCCAGAGCTGTGGAATGCTCTGAGGCCGAGGGCGGGAAAAAAAGTGAAGTGGGATCTGTCATTTCCCCTTCTCTGGAACTATAAACACTTAGAAACAGCTGATAATCGCGTGTGTACAGTCATCTGCACCATACAGCAGTGGCACCGAGCGTCAAGAAGAGAATGATGGACGAGAAAGAGGAGGTGGTTGTGGTCGCGTTGACGGGAAATTTAGGGCAAACATCACCAGCTAAAGTCAAAGCTGTTGTACATATGTGATGTAATCTGCTAACTTTAACCTTTTTTTTTGTTTTTACCACGAAGCCGCCTTTTGTTCTCAAGACTGTGTGCATGCTGAAGGGGTACAGTATAATTTAACGTGTTTAGATGAAGGGTATGAGCTGGGTTCTAATGACATATAATGGTCTGTGTCCTACAGCAGTTTATTGGCTTTTCAAGGGCATAATGATAGTCAATGGCCATGCATTACATTTCAGACCATGGCCCCCATTAGGTCCAATAGGATCTTTCATCTTCTACGCTCCTGCTTGTAGCCGATAGAAGATCCTATGTCATTGTCAGAACGCTGTCCCCACGGTGCAGGAATCAACTCCAGGCCACCTTGACACAGAATTCAACATGATTGATGGTAATTGCCTTCTGTGAAATGCCACCGCCACTCTTTATTTTCCTCCCTGCCTTTCATAAAGAGCGACTAAAATACTTCACCTGATCTATATGGGGAAATGGTCGGCACCGTACGAAACGCATGACACATTCGGCTCTCTGTCCTAAATGGCTTAATTATGCTGATGACATGTTGCGATTCATTGGCCTATTTGGACGCGGTGACTGTGGTCGAGCGTGGCCAGATTTAGAACGGATAAAAAGACTATTGTGTGTGTGAGGATGGACGGGGGAAAATATATAAGGAAAGGCATTTGAAACTGAAACCAGATGTGTGCGTGAGTGCGTCTGTGTGTGTGCGTGTGCAAAGGCAGCGCTTGTTTCAAGACTGCCGGCCATGCCGGCCAGTGATTTTTTTTATTTTTAAGAGTTTGTGGTTTTGAAGAAGTATGTTTGGTTCAATTAAAGGAAAGAATAAAATGAGTAACACGGTAGGGTAAGAAACTGCCTGAGGAAAAGGGAAAGCGAGGAGGATGATTTGAGCAGAATATGTCTAAAAATGCTCTCTTGACTCAGCAAAACAGATCGCACTGGAGAAAGAGAATATGACATCCTGGATTCACATCACTGCAGCAAAGGATGGGCACAAAATCTCACCCAGGGATGACCTGCATGAAACAGCCGTCCAAAAAAAGACAACTCTCCCACAGCAGCTAAACAATGTCCAGTCTATTCGGAGCTAGTCACCCTGTTAACAACAGAAACTAATTTCTGTTTCGGGGAGTAATGAAACAAAAGCGCTCTGGCATTGCTCGAGAACAATTTAAGCCAAGAGACTCATTCCACCACGGCTCCACAAATGTCCTCTTTCCTTGCACCTTGAATATTTCCAGCCGCGCCAAATAAAATTGTTCCAGGTGCACCAATGAAAAGGACGGGCCCGGTTTCCCCAAAAAGTGGGGCCAAGGGCTGTTAAACGGAGAGGCGTGAATTCAGCCAGGCTCTGTAATGGCTTGAAGTAGTGGCCAGTGGCCCCTGTAAAGGTTGAGTGCCCTCTCTCACAATACAGAGTGGTGTTATACTGACAGGTGTCTGCTAACCATTATAACACATGGCAGATTAATTCAGTCCGTAACGTGACAGAAATAAGATACATAGCCTAGAATGTATTATCATAAAGGCAATGTTCATATATTCAATGTTGTGGTATCTGGCTGGAAAGAGAACTATGGTAACCCAATAAAGAATGATAACGTCAAAGGAGACAGATCATATCATATCTACCACAGCAAAATCCAGAGAAATCAGCAAATCTAACTCAGAGAAAAACTAACTGAAAAAGGATGTTTAACCTAACATTTGAGACATATTTTCACAGTCCGATAACCATCTCAGAAAATATCGGTTTCATGGTCACGGTGTTACAGTTATTCTATGAGTTTGTTTTTTTTTGGTTTAATAAACACTTTCCTATAATTTCCCAAAATATACACATGAAACTTCATATAGACGTGAAATCCAGTGTACATATACTTACTGTAGTTCTTGTGCATGAAAAAGGTCTCGAAAGTTAAAAAGGTCAAAGTCTACACACCAACGGAAGCTCGTTTCTCCCACAGAAAACCCTGCTCCTGAAATGCCTCGTCAGTAGTCCCGCCCTTTAATTGCGTGACTTTGTGACATCGTACCTATGTCACCATGTCACCCTTTTGCATAATTTATGCCAAGAGGCTAGTTTGGCACTTAACATTTGATTAGATTGTTAGCGGTAATGGGTCAAGCATGTGTGAGCTGACCAATCAGAGAAGACTTGGTAATGAGGGGGGGCATTAAAGAGACAGGAGCTTAAAGACAAGAGGGAGAATGAGCATTAAAGCATGTAAACGTATTCTAGTAGTAAAACCAAATCAAAGTAACCCATAATCTATTATGCACTGAGTATGAGATTAGATAAATATAAAAATGAGAAGCCTGCTTACCAGCTGTGATCACGCCCTTGATTTTATGGGGACAATTGGCTGCTGGTACGTTGCAGCGACAGGACATTTAAAGTTTTAATGGGGACATTGTTCTTGAAGGAGAAGACGGTGCAGAGAGACAGTACAGGTCTTTTTGTGTTTGGATACCAGAGTTATTAACAGATTCCAGGACTCGGTTTGTCAAGAACCTTGCTGATATACGAGAGGCATTATGCTACTTTATAATTTCTCCACTTCATTCTGGAGGCATATATTGCACTTTTTGCTCTACTACATTCATTTGATCATTTTAGTAACTGGTTACTTTGCAGATTACATGCTGCATCTGAGCCAAATATATATATGACTTTTACTTTTTATACTTAATAACATTTAATATCAGATATTTTAAGACTTTTACTCAAGTTATATTCACATGGGTGACTTTAACTTAAAGCAAAGTAATAATTTAACTCTTTACTTTTACTTGAGAATGATTTTTGAGTACTTGAGTGCAACACTGGTGAGAGACGACAGAGAAGTGAGTGAGTGAGCGGAGCGGGACAGGACTCATTACTAACTCCAAACAGCTCCTTCTTCTGTGTTTCATTTCTCTCTGAAGCCCTAACAAACTCCAAGTGTAAAAGAGCGGAGCTTTCTGTCCGAGGTTCATCAGCGCCCGGTAAGCTGAAACCCGAGCAGAGGAAAAAGGGCACCTCTACGTATGGAAAGGTTTAGGTGAGTAGTAAACTCCCTCCTACGGAACTGATGAGAAACACCTGGATGTCTGAGCAGCAACATCGGCCAGACGAATCAAAGCCAGAGTGGATGATTGAGAGCGAGGCGGCGCAGCTCAGGACCTCTGATCACACGGTCCGGAGCTATGAAAACGCTCCGAAAACGGCTGGAACGAAACCTGAAACATGCCTTTGAATACACAAACAAAAATATGAATCACAGAAAAATACACACATTAATCAGATACTGTAATAAACATTCAATAAACAAATGGAAGTCTGCGTAAATAACCGGGATCCGAGCTCTAATCCACAGAGGACTTCACATTAACAAACTGCGACTGTACGCAACACACACGGACGCATTAGATGAGGCTTTAGCACAAACAAAAAATCAAACCTACAAACTGCTTGCATCATTTACATCTATGTGTGAGGTTCCGAGTGGCGGTCTCTCAGCCACTTGATTAGAATGGGGCGCTGGGTTCTTTCTCGCGTTGGCCGCACACAATATTTGAAGTCATTAAAGGGGCGCCCGTTGAAAGCAATCACACAAGGGCAGAGGAAATGCTGGAAACTTGTCTAAACCTCGCTGCCAAGCACTTCTCCCGCCATGTGAAAAAAGAAGTGTGTTGGGTAAAACCAAGAGTTTCAAAGTGCCACGGGTAATTTTAGCCAACTGCCCTCAGTTGCCAGCTATTTTGGATCGCGCAACCTGATATTTCTTAATTTATGCTGTCTTCATGAAACCCAGTTGCACCTCAACCAAGAGTGACCACTCGATGTTGTACATCGATTGAAAATAATTTTGTTCCTGATAATCGCAGGGATTGGATGGTTCAATTTCCTCTTTGTGGGGAAAACGCGGCCGTTGGCAAACCGTTTATGAGCGGAAATGAAACACAAATGTCTCTCACCCTGTGGTCTGAGATTTGTGATGTGTTTAAGGACGTAGTATGTGAAATGTGCCCCTTCGCTGCCCACCGGTGATGCGATGTGTGTATGTGAGGGTAATGTGGAGAGGACAGACGTCAGAGTTTTTTGCCAGTAGCGCGGCTTCTCCCAACTGTACTCTATGTTTGTGCTCTTGTGTGTCCGTCCGCCCGTTCCAGTGCAAGTGTGTTGGCGTCGGTACTAATAGGTCTGTCAGATGAGATGCTGCTGAGAGCAGTTGTCATAGCCCGATGTCCAAACTGGCAGCATTCACTTTCCACTTCCAGTCCCCGGAGAGAGTTTGACCTGAGTGGAGTCACCACAATGTGCTTTCACGCTGCCCAGTCGGTCATCTAAACCCTGCATGCACACACACGCTCTCTCAAACACACACTCACACACACAGCTGACACTTAAAGCGTCTGTTACTAAAACCTCTACGGAGACCTAATCCAATAGTCAGTACTTAATTGTTCCAATTAGCCATATAAACAATTTAGGACAGAGATTTACAAGGACATGGGCTCATTTGTGTTTCCTACATGGTAAAATGTTTACATGCCTTGGACAAAAGCACAAACAAACATGTAATTCAACTTTTAAAAACAACAGCAGTGTGAAATAGTGAATCTGTAGGTTAAGTGTGCATGGGCATGTATTGTTAATTATCTTGTGACACTTTCATGACACAAGTTTAACCCTTTTGAGGATGAATTATTAGAGCAGCACGATGTAGTTTTGAAGAAGAAATTCAAACTCAGAATTTGTACAATAATAATGAGGTAATAATACAAACTCATAACTGAATAAACAAGCTGTTCTCAGAGGAAAATAAGGTCCCCAGAACACTGTTTGAAGCTGGAAAGGTGGCAGGGTCCGCCACATTTAAACAAAGTAAAACAGTTTGAAACTATGTTGTCCTTTAAGATCAGTTTGTTCAGTCAGTGAAGATATTCATTTTCTGATTAAAATGTCTTCCCTAAAACTACATAGAGCACCTTGAAATAAAGTAATAATTTTTTTAATGTTCCTTTTTGCTCTCAAAGGTGCAATGGGTTTTTATGTTGGGATGTCTCTCTGTATTGATGCAAAGATATTCAATAAAGATGGCATGCTAACGAGTTAGCCCCAGCCTGTCATTGTTGAAAACTACTGAACTAAACACCAACACTTCCCTGACGCTTCGAGCTCCCCGTCCAGACCCCTAGCTACATGGCTAACTGAACTAGCTAGCTAATGGTAGTTCCAGTTAGCAGTGTTTACTCTGGTGATATGCTGCCCCCTATTGGTGTGGAGGAAGAATTCAATATCTGGCGAATTCTTACAAACTGCACCTTTAAATAAGTTACACAGATGTTCACTGTAGTGGACAACAGGCATCAACGGCATAAAAAGTAATTCCGCAATAACGAATAATAAATAAATCCCTCAATTCTCAGAAAACCAGACAGGTAAAAACAATATTTTTCAACTAAATGAGAGATGTTAGAAATACAAAGGTCATATTCTGCCCGTTGGACCTCACAATCTGTCTCTCACCCTAATCAAAGTCGGTCTTATAAATCACATTTTGTGACTGTGACAAACTGAGTGTATACCAAAAGCACCAAAGTGCTTATGTTTCATAAACCTAAACACAGACCGGATTCTGGTCCTGGACTTTGTACACCCACCATCCACCCCGAGGAAACCTCCGGTATGGATCATGAATACCGAGAGTCACGAAAACAATTTGAAAGTCATGTCCATGAACATGAATCCAGTAGATAATATTTCATCACAGTTTGACGCTACTATGCTGCGAGGAAATATCTCTCCGTGGTAAATACACTGTCACTGAACACAAACAGTGTCATCTAAATATCAGAAGCAGATGGTTGATTTGAAAACAACATATTGGTCAGAGGGTCTTGGACTTCTTCCATGTTCCTAGTTTTAGCGGAAACCTCTTTAAATGGATTCACTAGTCAACAGTGTGAAAAGTTGAATGAAAAAAAAGCATCTGCTGATCTTTTAGTCAAAGTCTCAAGTGTGACAGAAATGTCATTCAGGTTAAAATTAGAGTCTTATTCTTAGTATCACTATAGGTTATCTCGCTTGAAGCTTTTTCTCATAAATCCCAATTTCCTGAGAAAATGTCAGAACAACAATGGCTCTTCCTGCACAGGGGTCAGGCTTTGGCCTCCAACACACGCAGATATACGATTCTCCCTGCGCATGCAAATCTTTAAGGTCACATACCCGTGCGCACACAGAAAATCTCTGCAGAGTACACACGGCTTATGAAAAACTCCCACTGTGCTCACAGATGAGGCTGAGTATACAATGGAGCCAGAGGACAGAGACCTCAACCGAGATTTAACAGGAAAACAGCGTGCCAGCGCGTCGGCCAGCCAGTGGAGATCTCACAAAGAAAACAGCCCTGTATTATTCCAACCAGAGGAGCCTGTATTGGCCATTCTGCCTGTTCAACAGCGAGACCTGTTTAGTCTTTGACTGATTTTACAGTAACTACTACTGTCTGTGGTCCACAATAACCACACCACACATGCTTTCATTGGAGATGAATGAAAGCAGCGACCTCAGCGCATTCAACTCGACCACCCTTAAGCGAAAGCTCCAAGAGAAAATCAAAGTGTCGGAGTTTGAGCCCTTATATGAAACAAATCTCCTCGCCGGGCGCCTATTTTGGAGATTTCCCATATTGAAACGCTGTTTTGCGCGTCCAGCTGCGGAACATCCATGTGCTGATGTTTATGAGTGAACCTGGAAGTCCGGCGGAGCTCTGTCACCACTTTTTAACAAGCCTCTGCAGAACGCCGCGCACATGCAAACACACAAACGTGCACGGCGGCGGCGTGCAAACAAACGCACGCGCTGAGAGGGACAGAGATGACGACAATGCACAACAGTCCAAGTGACCTCAACCTGCAAATGCCTCCATGTTTTTCTACTCTAACAGCACTTCTATGAGCATGAAAAAAAAATGTTTTTCTTTTCCTGCGGCAGCCATTTTTCCTCTCAAATAAAAACTGCATTGAAATCAAAATGGAGTTCATCCATCTCTGTCTCGGAGGCTCGTATTAATAAATACAGGCAGGCTGTGGTTTGAAGAGAGAAGAGTAGGGTGCATGTGCTTGGAGGAGATTAACTGTGGGAGAAAAAGTGAAAGGCTTGTGGCGCTGCTTGTAGCTTTGTTGTGTTTGCCGCCCAGAGGACAAGTAGAAGGCACCCAGTTCCAAATGACTCTCTGTGTGTGCACTGGTGCTGGCTCAGCAGGCTTCGAGTCCGCTTCATTCGGCTCCCTGATTGCATTGGCCTTCTGTCCAACCTAGCCATTGATTCCCCGTGCCCCAGCCAAGCACTTTTCTGTTTGCCTCGCTTCCCCTCTCAATACTACAACCAAAGCTGCCTCAATGCTGGTATTACCACGGTGTTACCTGTATTAGTGCCGAGGTCAACGGGTTTGAGAGGGGACGGTTCATGTGTAGCGGAAGATGCATGGACCCCGGCTTAGGGAGGCTGACATTATGACTTACACCCTGCTGCACTGGTAAAACAGAGACAATCCCATAGGTCAGAAGGTGCTGTTTCATCATTCTGCTTAAGAGGTCCATCACTTTGACTTGAGTCCAGTTATTGGGATTTGAAGCCCTGAGAGGAAACACTTCGGGAAAGGTCAGAGAGGTTAAAGGTAACATAAAAACCTTTTTTTGATTCTTAAGTCCAAAACATCCTATCCAGGGTGACATCTTGGTTGCTGAAATATCAATTTCACCCAACAACTCCTCATAACCTTCAGCTGCAGTTGGATCAAAATCACGTAAAGTGAACCTGCTGTGAGACCGAAGGAGAGCTCTCCAGGCAGGCCAACATACAGAGGGCACATTGTATTGTGTAATAGCTCTTTATCTTATGAGCATGTCTTTGATAATAATATGTCCAGTCGTACAATGAAGACATTTCAAGACTCTGATGTGCGCCGTCTATGACACGGTGAGATTCGATCCGGCTTCAGCATGAGCAACCTCGCATTCGCACTGTCCCGTCATTCAGGCTCGGCTACGAGGGAGGTTTCATAATGGAGGGAAACATGAAACCGGACGCAGAGGTGGGAACGCTTGCAGACAGAAAATATTCTCGAAAAACACAAAAGGAATGCAAGCCAAGCCTTTGAAGATTAGAAACCGAAGCAGGCAGTCTGATAACGCTGTCTGACAGGAGAGTTTTACAAAGAAAGGTTCTGACATTCCTTGTGTTCTTTTTGTCTTTTAGACAAGCACACTGTATTTAGCTGTGCGACTTGAATGGAGAGCACTTGAGGAGAGCTGGGAAGGCTGTATACATCTTAATTTTATTTTCACAAGCAACTGAATACCTAATAATTTAAATAGCAATCATAGCACTGAAACAATACCATCAATCTGAATTTATTTGGTTTGAACCTTATGGGACAGACTTATTCCATTCAGGCTGAAGTCTCTGAAATTGAATTTAGGGGTCTGAACGTCACCAAAACAATTGGAGCAACTTGATTTCTTTTATTGATTTGTTAAAGTTGTTTAACGCTGCTGGATTTGGGTCGGATTTTCTGCTACAGTCCAAAGGATGTGACTTTATGTACTTTCTCAGTGCCTTGTCTCTGATCTCCTAACATAGAGCAAGACCAGCTAATGTTAGTTTAGAAATGGAGTCCGCTAACCTAAACTAACAACCCACAACTACACAGAAACAGCCTGTTTTCAGCTTTGTGATTCTGTGTTTTCCAGCTAATCAAAGAGGATTTTTACTTCAGTCAAGGAGGTTATGTTTTCAACCGTGTTGGTTGGTTTGTCAGCAGGATTACACAAGAACTACTGAATGGATTTACATGAAACTTTGATGGGGGATGGTTCTCAGCCTAGAATAGACCCCATTGGCTTTTGGTGCGGATCTGGAAGAAGGGATGGATCCAGGAATCTTTTTTAGTTTTCAGGGAATAATGCATGGTTCTAGATGACAATATCAGGCTTATTAAGATAGCTGGTATCGATGAGTACACTTTGATGTAAATGTACTTAGTTACATTCCAACAATAGATTCGAGTCTTACAAGCATCCATTTGCTTCCACACTACTATCAAACTATAAAAAAAGACACAGAACATGTGAGAAGAGAACAAAGTGTAGACAGGCCGACCTCAAGAATTCCTCTTAATGAATTCACTTTCACAAGAGGCCAGGCGCTTTAATGAAAATCAATAGTGTAATTTTCTACTTAGATAACCCAATCCCTCGAAACTGATTCCCTCATTTCCTCCCGGTGCATCTTCGATTATTCAATCAGGAAGCCGACCCCAACAGCACCTTGGTACGGAGATTATAGTTTTAAAGTCAGTCGACTCCAGCCCTCGGGTCAATCTCCCACAAAGTTCATGGCTATTTCACCCGCCTGCTTCAAACGCTCAAATTCAGAAGCTGTTTGTTGTATAACCCCTCTCGCTACGACATGCCTCTTATTTATGACTTAATCAATGTAGACCCTCAGACCTGGAAGCCGATCGATATGATTACAGGGCTGTTAAAAATCTGTTAAGACTTGCCAAGTCCCAGCAGATTTTGTGCTGATCGGGCAGCTTGAGAAGGTTGTCAGTCATCGAGGTCTCGCTCACACCCAGGGATTTTTGCAGGAAGCTAAGTAGGGGGAACTTGTCATGTTTGTGCAAGTTAACCACAATCACCAAATGTTTCTTATTGAGCTCCTACCAAGCCAAGCCTGACTCCTTAATCCCTGTGCGCTCAGTGTTTTCCCGTGGGACATTTAAAGACCTTTAGCACTAAGCAACGCTGGACCTACGGAGCACCTTCTGTGTTACATCCTTATTTTCACATTGTTAAACTGTTTAGATTTGGGTGGGCCCAGTTGTTTTGGGCAGATTTCATTGTGCCACGCTGTTGGGTTGGCATTTCAGCTCTCGTTTCCTGCCAGGAAAGAGCTAATGCTAGTTGTAAATGGAAGGTACTGCAAACCATTATGATTGTGTCTAGACACATAAACAGTGCTGTTAAGGGAGACACAGAAAAGTTGTGGAAACAGTCAGAGAGTAAATTTAAACCTGATATATTTAAGGAAGCTATGGTATCAAGCATCCTGTAATCTATTCATTAATAGATTTGAGGATAGTGAAAATGAAGTCATGGTACCACTTTACAATAAGGTACACTAAAATGTGAGTATTCACTGAGTGAGCAAGAAAGGAAAGATTCAGGAAAGACTTGGTAGTTAATGATTCGTTAATGAGTAATTACTGAGTTACTAGAGAGAAGAATGGGAGATACTGTATTAGTGAATCATCAGGTAATGATTAGTTTATAAATATTGGTTGAAGTGACATACTGATCACCTTCATAAGTTGTACTCACTGTATTAACTATCAAGTAATGGGTAACTACTCAGTATTATGTTTTACTTTACTTAAAGGTGCACTAAAAGAGTAACTAATGATTAAGTAATTAGTAATAAATGACACTCAGCGGCTTGTTCAGGAACGACTCATGATGAAAATGTCGTATCTCCCAGTCAGTAACTCATCACAGTCCTGAAATCACAGTCATTAGGAGGAACTCATTAACGACTCATTAACAATTCCTAACTCATTCCATACTCGCTCCACAGTAACTACTCACATTTTTGTGTTTCCAACGATATTTCTGAAGTGATCTGTATTTCACAATCTGTACCTGTCGAAGTCTATAGATCAACTTTTATCATGTGCTGGAACTTCATAAATCTCAATATGTACATGAAAGCGGGGCCTCCGCTGATGCCGTGCCAAAAGCGATTCGGACTCTCATGAAAAGGAATCAGCATCCAGATGCAGTAAGCATGAGTCTCTGTTTTGTATTTAATCTGTGGTCCGATCTGGGACTGAGGTAAGCGTGAGCTGATCGCTACCAACAGCTGGTATGTGCTCATTTCCATTGTCTGGATCATCTTTCTCTTTTGGACAGGCAAAAAAAAAAAAAAAGGAGGCTGATGAGGTGGCCATGCAAAGTTTCTCACTGGGAGAAGACGGTAGGTGAGACAGGAAAAGGTGGCATGAGAGGAAAGTAAGGAGAGAGAGTGTGAGACAAAAAGAGATGGACAGAAAGAGATTTCGGGCCTTGTGGTACCTGATCAAACAACTTGACAGTGTGTCAACACACATCTGGAGCAGATATACCGCTTCCCTCCCATTATGAAACCAACTCCTCCCTCCTCCTCATTCCCTTCTGGCACAGTGATCCTATTAAAACAAGAAAACACATTTGATATCAGTGGCGTCATACTTCATTTCCATAAATATTGATCAAGAAAAACACTGACCAAGAGTACAGAAATGTAGCTTAACTATGTTAATCACATAAGACTTTAACTTCTCCGAAGACTCCTTGCAGTCTGTGAGCACTTGGCACAGATCCCCCGTCCTTTCATTCCCTTGTTTGCTCTTGGCAGCCTCCCCTTGTTTTTACGAACTGGCCCTTTAATCCTATCCGACCACAATTGATGCAAACAACACGGGGCATTGGAGTACACACCAGGCAATTGCACAAACACAAACATGTCCTAACATTTACAGCAATGATTGAAGTGGAGGCCTGAAACCTTGGAGAGTCAGCCTGAGCCCATTTCCCAGGGGCAGGCTGGGATGCATGTGTGCAGGCCCGAGCAGTGACCATGTGTGATTCAAGGCATGTTCGGGGCATTATTCTTGGCGTGTGGACACGTCGCATCTGATATTACTTCCGTACTGTAATAATAAACCGCTTCATATCTTTGGAAAAAGGAGGGATAGAGTGTTCTGGACGGCTCAGCCCTTCCTGAAAGTACATACCAGATGCTGAGGGGCATCTCTCCTGCCTGATATGTACAGAAATGAGGGCCAGTAATGAATGTACTCCATCACTCCTCCACATACAAAAAGGTTCGACACGAGGCCGAGTTAAACGAGAAGAAATGAATGAATCAGACGAGTCCTCAAAGAGAACTCACACCGTGGATGTTTGTAGAATGAGTCGCACACATGGTACGAAGACAACATGTATACAAACACACACAAACAATCCGCCCTGAAAGCCCCTGTGACATAACCGTGTGTGTGTGATCATTAAGTGACTGTGGCAGGTTGTTTTTGCCCAGGCTGCCCTCTCCGCATCTGTTCCCCATAGTGCCTCATTAGAGGAATTCCTCTGGGAGATGATGGGCAGGTCAGGAACAGGGTCCCAGACCTCCGCTGTCTGTGAATCTGACAGAGCTGATAACGCTGAGGTCTGGACAGGACCGCGGAGAAGGAAGGAGAAGGGGGGGGGGGGTTTCTGATCCAGGAACCCGTGACCTCGTCGGGCCATGATCTGATGAGAAGAGGAGGCGAGTGGAGGAGGCAAACCCAGCATGCAACCTCAGCTCTTTGTTGCATCCTATCAAAGGTTTGCTGTTGTATCCTCGAGCCTATGAGCTTTAATATGAGCAACAGAAGATGTGGTAGCTGAATTATTAAAGTGTCAACTCAAACAGATAAACAATATTTTTTGTCTTCTTCTTTTTTGATTTGGTTATTTTATTTTTACTATCACTTTTATTTGCCATTAATATTCATATCATATTGATACCACTTTTGTTTAGACAAATCATTCTTTCAATCATTCACGATGCAGAATAAAAGTATTTATTTCCCTTAGAAACATTGTAAATTGTAAAATGTTTGTCGGGTTCAAAATGATTTTTTTTTGTTTATTTCTGTGTACGAAATCTGATAGCTGTTTCAGCTTCTAACAAGGTTTGTGAGCCAATAGTATAACAACGTTAGAATCACATGGTATCTGGGTTTCGTCAGTGATCAAGAGTCGAGGTAGTTGCCAGTTTGTGGGGGGAAAAAAATTTATAAAAAGGCTGAGTTCTATGCCTCCTTTCTTCAGGCCACATCATGTTGTTTCTTGTTGTTTGGAGTCCTAAAGTTGATGATGATTTTTTTTTTTTTTTGCTTCCTCCTTTTGGTACTTTTTCTTGTTTGGCGTGCCTGGATTGCCTGTGCTATTTGAAGTTTGTCTTAACAAGGTGTTGGGCCACCACATGCTGCCAGAATTAGCTTCAATGTGCCTTGGCGTCGATTCCACAAGTCTCTGGAATTCCATTGGAGGGATGGAAGATATTCCCTCTTCTGTTGTTTGGATGATGGTGGTGGGAAATGCTCTTGGAAATGTTGTTCTGAAATCTCAAGTGGACAAAGGGACCCAAACAATGCCCCAAGGTAATATCACATGTTGTTGGTTTATCCCTTTTAAGAATGGTCTTAATCTATTTTTGTACATTACGCTTCAGTATTTGAGCCATAGGCCCATTGCACATTTTCCTGAGCCTGACAAAGCACTGAGTGAAACCCGTTGTCCATGTCGGTGTTGATAAAAGCTCCTTGATTGTATTTTTACGGATTGAGAGGGCGGCCAGTAGATTACCACAAAGATACTTTTGGCTTCCTGTCTGTCTGCTGCTTGCCCAATGCAACTGAAGTGAAAGGAATGTTGCTCAAAGCAGAGACCTTTTAAAAAATATATATATATTTATATTTATGATTTGAATAACAACTTGTCTTTCCAGAGGAAATATAGCTATTATTCTAGAAAATCCACAGACCACCCTGTCAACAATTTTCATTGGAAGAACTTTAAATCTTGACAAAATGCTGATTACCTCCATTCCACTGGGTTGTGGCACAAATATCAGCGAGGAATATCTCAAAATATCAGCAGATAAAACAGAAACTACATGGGTAATTTGGGTGAACCGACCGTATCACCTCCATCATCTCTCATGCTTATCCCTCTGCCAACTCTCTGCTCCCCTATTTCCTTTTCACTCACCGTTTATTTCACCAAATCCTTCCTGTCGGGTACTTTTTCTCTCACTGACTCGTTCCTTTCGCCGGGCTCACGATTCCTTTGCTCGTGTTCGCGTAATCAGTGTGAGGCACAGATAAATATCAGTAAACAGTGAGTGACATCTCCCAGCTGGTTTTGATTTTTCTGCTGTCTTAGCGGGTCAGTCAGCGTCTTACACCGGATCAAAAAACCTGAACATGATACCTCGCAAATCCCAGTAGACCGCTGGGGTTTGACCACTGATGTCCTGGAATTATACACTTGCATGAGTGCACCGATATACACACAAACACACACATTCATGGCCAACACCTCGGTGACACTAATGGTGTGCATATGTCTTGGTAGACTCACACAAACTAAAGTGCCTGAAGAACAATCGCAGATCAACACCGTATTCTTTATATTCTTTCATTGCTCAGTACTCAGCGTTACAGGACATGACAGGTGTCAGCATATATTCTTTTCCACATTAGAGGGATTTTCACGTTAACTCAATACCTCTATTTGAAGTGAACGGCAGATACATTCTTTAGCTCTCCGGTCCAAGGGTGAGGGGAAGTTCACAGCCCATCAATGCAAATGAACAGCTTTCACAAGCAATCTAACTCAACTATAGTAAGTAGCTATAGGCTCCTGTGAGAACTTGGCAATAGATCAGTTTGATCTATTGGGAGCACAAAATAACCAGTTAATCAGATAATTCCAAATAAATGTGAGTGAGAATCAAGCTTCATGTAATAACATATCTGTTTTACAAGAAGGCCGGCCAACAAGATAAGCTACAGATGTGAATTTAAGGACTAGAGCTACGCACATTTGGAGCTTCCAGGTCTGAAAAGTGCTGCCAATTCAGGAGTGCTGTAAACCTGCATTCTTTTCTCCCCTGGTTGCAAACAGAAGTCTGATTCTGTGTGAGCTTATGAGCAAATTATCCTTCTTCTCACTTGATTTATTACCTCAGTAAACAGTCTCCTAATGTGTTGATGGTCTCAATCGCCAGATTAAAGTCTTCTTCAATACAGAATGATAGTAATTTTTTTTTTAATATAAGGTCCTATTCATTGTAAAATAGATGATAAAGCAGGGTATGTTTTAGGCTATGGCTACTTGTGAGTTTCTACCAAAACATTTCTTGGATTTCTCAATCTGATCCAATCAGGATAGCCTCTCCAGCTTCACCCTCTTGTCAGAATATGGTCACTAAAAACCAAGGTGGTGACGGCCATAATGCCAAACTTAAGTCCACAAACCAACTGGCTATTGTATGGAAACTTAGAGAAAATGACCCTACTTCTCACTTGATTCATTACCTCATTATACATTTTTCTAATGAGTTGATGGTATCAATCGCTAGTTCAAGTCTTTATTATTATTACTATGATCCTATTTACAGTAAAATAGACGATAAGGCAGGGTATTCTTTAGGATATGGCGACCTTGTGATAGACAAGTTTCGACTACAATGTGTTCTTGGGTTTTCAGTCAGATCAAGATGGCGATGGCCACAGTGCCAAACTTGAGTCGACAAACCAGCGGGTGATGTCATGGTGGGTTTGCAGTTGGTTTTGGAAAGATGTAAGCAGAGCAAAAATAAAACAGTAAGACCTTTGCTGAGTGAAGCTTTTATATGATGTGTTGGTTTATTGAAATTTATGTCCCTCTCATCTGTTTTTATAAGTGAAATATGTGACATTACAAGCAAACTAATAGCACTACATTCTCTCTAAACTTATATATGTCTATTTTCATTCATACCTCATACCAAGTTCAGTGAATTATATTTTTGTTACTGACACAAACTGGTGCAAAATATAAAATTTAATGAGAAACTGTAGACCGTACGACAAATTGCCACTAACCTCATGGTGAATGGAATGTTTCAGATTCTTAATGGTGAACACATTTCCCATTTTTGTGGCCCCACTTCTCTTCCAGCTATTGATAAAATGTGAAGCTAACAGCCTAATAGGTCGTGGTTGGGCTTATATTGCAGACGAGTGCCAAGCCTTTCGCTGAGGATCTTACACTGCCTTTATTGTAGTTAAGCCACGGTCCAGAACGCTGCATAGAAAAACTAGTCAAACATACATTCAGTTGCCATATTCTGCTTGTCACATGCATGGTCTGTTTCCCCATTGCATCACTCACAGAAAAGAGTAGTTAACTATTGGCAGGTACTCCAAAATCTGGTTGGACTTAATGAAATGTGACTGCTCATTTTAAACAGGCCTCCAATGTGAAACTGTGCTCCCTCCACCTAATCCCACAAGGCTACGATATATCCATATAAATATGTCACATTTGTCTAAATCCACAGATTTGACAGGCCACAGTACAAGCAATCGTTTAGGGCTGACAGACACCATGGTCCACTGAAATATAAATAAATGAAGAAAATAAAACAGCGGTTCCATTTTACTATTTCATCCTCCTTGCATTTTGGTTATATTAAAATCCCCCTGCTTTCCCTCAGGCTGAGGAGTTTCAGTAGGATTTTTCAGCGTCAGCTTATGAGGGAATTGCATCCAGATGTGGCCTGAGCCTGGCTCACGGTCAGTCCGGGCCGGAGACGCAGCTTCGGTGAAAGAGCTAAAGGGGACAAGGTGGAACCACGTGGTTTTAGGCACACTCCAAGATTCACTGAATAAACATGACCCTGCTGTGACCCTCGCTAGCCAGCGTCGTCCTCAGGGGGCTCCTGCAGGTCCATTAAACCTGTTCAGATACCTCAGGGCTAACTTGCCCTATTTCAAACTCAATCAGTGTCCCACAGGAGATCGGCTCTATTGCTGTACGCCTTTAACACAGCCACTACACCACAACAAGGGCCTCAATTTCTGCAGAGTGAACCCATATACCTACAGGAAAGAACCCGGCTCCGCCGGAGAAAAACAATTCAAGCACAAAATTGAGTTTTCATTCTTTTTCCTAACAATATCCAGCTCACATACAATGGGGGCGTCGGGGTAAGTCCCAGAGGATAACATGCATGGCTTCTAAAAGGTTATTTTTCATCAATGCGTCGCAGAGCCATGTTTAAAATCAGCCTCTCCTTCTCTGTAATGGGTTCCTGTGGCTGCACTTGGCCGTCATGCTCAAGTTGACAGGTTGCATCATGAAAACAGTCGTGTGTGTGTTTAGCTGACGTCCTCGCGTTCCGTCATGTGTAAAACAAAGCAGATCCTCGGCATCGACCGCTGATCACAAAAGCCAATAACTGCAATTTCTAATACCACCCATGGTTACACATGGGGGATTTTGGGTGAGTAATGGCACATTGTTCAGTCCTACCTCATCCCTCACCTCTGAATCACCCCTTCTGGAGGATGGAGGGTGTGGTCAAGGATGCACCGATTGTTGTATTCAAGCGAACAGCCAAAAAAAAGCTGATAAATCAAACCATACTGTTGCATTTTACATCAGGGTATGTGGAAGATAACTTCAGAATAAAATCGGAGCAGGAAGATTAATTAGTAAGATTAAAAAGTCGTCTCAGTGTTGCTTTCACTCCATAATGTGCTAGAATACAGTATCGTCACCTCAGCAGCTCTTCCTCACATTTTAAGTCTGTAACCTACTTTTGTTTCACAGCTAGCGGTGACTCTGCAGGCATTATCAGCTCCTTTTAACACCAACACTCGCAGCACTGGAATCAGCACTGCAGGCACTTATTTTCACATGCTGAAGAGTAATTACGGAACGTTTGCAACTCATTGGCCTTCTCCCTGTGCCATACTGACTATAATTATCTATTCATGCATCACATTCCCAGGAAAAGTGTATCGATTCCAGCTGTGATGGGGGCTCTCCACTGCTCAGAGAAAAACGAAGAGCCAGCAGAAGAAGACAGGAAGTTTCTATATGTGATTAACAGAATCATCATTGACCAGTAAACTAAAATAGTTTTTTTTATTTCAATACATTTATGATCTTTTTTTACAGGTTACAAAACAAGACATTACACAAGTACAGAGGTGGCTTTGATTGCTTTCATGTGTATATTTTTGGTAATTTATTTACTTTTCTAACTTTTCAGGAGGCCAAAGGAGCAAGAGCAGAAGTTCTACACAATTAGTGTTCTCATTCTGTTTTATCTGTTTGCTAAATGCTTTTAACAATATGTGATGATTTATTTTGAATTAATTGAAGGCTGGTTTATTTTTGTTATTGTTGAGATTACAAAAACAAACATTTGGAAAGTGGAATTGACACCACAGACAAGAGGTTTTCTTTTAACCATCTTTTAACTGAGTGAATGTTAAAACTGGAATGGCACAGTAGAGTGCAAGCCTAATCCAATATCAAGTAAAACCTATTTGAATCCATTAAACCTGTTTTTTATTTGGATCTGCATGATCTGTACGCCTTTTTTCATTAAGATCCATGCATAATTCCCTGAGAAATGTACAATGTGCTGTAAAGAAACACCTACATCTCGTAATGTTACTTAATAGGGTCTACTCTGGGTTCCGTGATCCATCCTCCAACCAAATTTCGTGAAAATCTGTTCAGTAGTTTTTGTGTAATCCTGCTGACAAACCAATCGACCGACCGGACACTGCAAAAACCCACCTCCTTGGTAATAAGTAATAACACGCATGTTAATCTCCCCTTCTTGATCAAAATAACAGACAACTTAACACATTCTTTTACTGTTTGAAGCTTTGTAGATGTTTATGGAGGACCTAGACGGGGGCCGACTGGGGGAGACGCAAGATCAGAAATGTTCATCGCACTGTATTATGAAGATGTGTTCTTTGGCTTCAGACACTGAAGGGCAGACGGCCCTTGTTGGCTGCTCTTTGGCCGACCGAGCATGTAGAATCGGCGGCAGCTCATCGCTGAGAGCAGTGACTCTGATTGGCTGTTCAGGTAAGCAGAGCAGTGCATGAAAAGAGAAACAGTAAAGAAAGAGAAAGCCTCTCCTGAGCTGAGACACAGGAGTCGATCCAGCTGCTAGTTCTTTAATGTCAGTTTTGTGTGTCAGGGTCTTCAGGGGTATCATCCAACCAGTGGCTGACTGTGGATGTTTGGGGGACTTGCAATCCAATATTTCCAATATTTCGTATTGCAACAAAAGCTTTCCCAGTTTAAAAATAGTAACAACCTGAGGATACTTTTTCACGTAACCTGAATTAATCACAATGTCAAAACTGTTTGTGCTTGGAGTTAGATTAAACACAACCTGACAGGAGGAAACTAACTGAAGTTTTTGGCTCTCAGAAGTTACGTTGCTGCACAGAAAGAAAGTGTTTACTTTTCCCATGGCTCATCACTGACTGTGATTGGTTAATCACACGAGGGGCATGAAATCAACCGCTGGACGTCTCCGCTTCCACATTCCAGATTTCGCCAAGCGGAGAAGTTATTCTGGGGCTGCCACAAGATTATTTGGATGCTTTTCAAGGCCTTAAATTGAAAACCACAAGCATTCAGAGTGCTTACCCCAAACCCTTGACTAATCAGGCTTGGAGTACAGTGAGTGGTTTTCTCACAGGTACCGGAGCGGCACCGAACCCCCCAAAGTGGATTTGACTCATTCACAAGTCACCCTTTGCTATAAAATCAAGCCATCTGCCAAGAAGTATTCCAGTCGCTGACTCTCTGATTTTTCCCATCCCGTTCTGAGCTGGAAATGAAGCTTTTTTTTTTTTTCTAATTGTGGATGTGTTGCAAGTTTAGACTGACCACTATGTGACTGCTTTACTATGCTGCAAGAGTGTTAAAAGAGAAATGTCTGGCTTTTTTCAAGGGCGGCTCTGCCCACATATAAAAACATCCACAAAAATGTTATGAGGTTATTATGATATCACATCGGGATATCACAATAACAAGAAATAACAGCCAGACGATAAATTAGATCTTTTCATCTCCCTGATATTGCATCTTAAGATGGTCATAAAAGCTAACAGATACGCTTCTGATGGCGAACAATGTCCATGTAATCAGACCTGCGGCGACTTCTTTTATTGTTTTGGTTTATGTGTTTTAGGGAAGAAATGTTTACTGAGGCCAGAAAAAGAAGCATCAGGCTGACAGACTTTTTTGTTTCAATACTTTCGACACGGACCCATAGTTAACATCCATTATGTCCAAATAGTGTAATAAACTCTGGACGGTGGAAACATTTAATTAACTTCGCATTGTTGAAAATCAGCAGCAGCTAATTAGACATTAATTTGAGTCTATGTTAATCTAGTCAATTAAACACAAATTAACCACTTTACATATCAGATTTCTGCTTAAATAATTCACCCGATCCTTATTAATTTACGCTAATACAACTATCCTGCTGGTACAATTGGCGAGGGGTTTGTGTGTCCGTTTGTGTTTTAAGCTATTCCTGAAAGCCACATTCATCCAGTCCCCTCCAAAAAAGGTTCAGGGATGCAGCTTTTGCACACTTCCACACCTTCCTGGTGCTTCGGGCTCAGGTCTGGACCACTAGATGCACAGCTAATCGAGCTAACTAGCTAACAGCAGCTACAGCTTCTTTTGAGTGCTGAGTAATCGCACCTTTAATATTACAAAAATACTCACCAGGTACATGTTCCACTCGTTTATTTTTAAATGTGGAACTGCTGTCATCCAGAAGTACTACTCCCATCATCATTGATGATTACAGAGGTTTGCATCACATCAAAAATCATTGGCGGCGAGTTTTGATGCAACCAATCGCCTGAGATTTGGCAATGACGTGCTAATACTAGTAAGCTAGCTGCGCATTCCCTCTTTCATACTTCTAGCGGCCATTGCAGGAGACACAGCAAGGTGCCAACCGAATGCACCGATATTATGATCTCTTTCCTTCATAACGACTTCAGTTCTGTATGTTCTTGACATCTAAGTAATCGTGAGTATTCAATGCATAATAGCCATTGTCCTAAAGGGAAAAGCTTTTAGTTAATCAGTTGCCCTTTAAACAAAAACTACGTATTTTCTGCTGTTGGGCTTCTCTCAATCAAAACTATGAGACAAAAAGTTGCAGTTTGACGACGTCATGAAGTAGCGTGGGATTATGGGAGTGGTTGTCTTAAAAAATCTGATGTGGCTCAGGCAGAAAAGTTCACGAATGAGATAACGTATTCAAGTTTTGTCTGCGTCATCATCTAATGCCTCAGTGAAAGGCAACCAAATGAAATGCATGGTTACCTTGAATAAAACAAAGGATTTTGCTGTGTTCAAACATCATTGGAAACATTTGGAATCACGTCAGTACAAACTCAACACATATGTAACAATGTCTGGTCCTTTTTAGACATTTTAGTGGAAATGTTACATATTACATCTTTAAGGAGTACACATGTTTTTTTTAAAGGGTGAGGAAGTCCACTGACAAAACCCTGCATAAAAAGATTACGACGAAAACATAAACTGCATCTGCACAAGTGATTGATGCTTGAACTCGGGCTGGGCTCTCAGTTGATTCCGGCGTCTCTGTTTCTGCTATTTGAGCAGGACATTTTCATGGCTTCCAGCCGCACTGAGCCTGCTGGACAAGCTGCGTCTCTTCATGAGGTACTGTATCTTTTTACATTCACTGGTAATCTTGAAGCATAAAGTGCATTATTGTACTCCACTAACTAACACTGATTCCCTGCCCCATTAGAACAAAACCACTAATTGAGCTACCACAGTCACTCTTGCCAGCTTCCCCCAAAACTAGCAACGAGCTGAACCCTCGACAGTGATTCTGCCAAACAAGGACGACAGCCAACAATGTGTAGTTGCTGTCAGAGGTCATTGAAATTATCTGTCTACAAATTACTTTGTGGGCTCATGGTAATGTGAGGCCTCAAGCAGAGGGGGCGGGGAGCGGCAAATTCAAGTCTCATGGATAATGCAGAGTTGGTCCGAGCCCAGGAAAGCATCATCGGAGTTCAGATGATCTCTCTGCGATCCTAACCGCTGACATAGAGGAAAGACGCATCACTGCAAAACACCGGATACACAGCCACGGCTCTCATATCAGATTCCTGACATAGTTTGTGTTATTGAAACAAGGCCAGATGGAAGTGATACAGCTGGTCTTTTGTCATGTTGCGATTTAGGATGGATTTACACAGATTTTTTTGATTTATTTTCAGGCTGTGAACAGCCAGCCAGCACCAACATTAACATTTAATTGCTCTCCTACTGACAGTATTTTGTCCTGGCGGGTTTATCAAACTGACACAGTAAAAAGTTTCTACATGCAAAGCTGTAGGGCTAACAAGTATTAATATAGAAATCTACACTATGGGACGTGCTCGCTGACATGTCAGCACCTGTGTCATCGAGTCAGCAGGTGTTTGCCCCGTCTGTTCCCTACAAAACACGACCAGCACTATTCTCCCACCGAAGACACTGACCTACAGTGAAAGTTCAACCATCCTCCGCCCTTTAAGGCAGTTAAGGTCGTACAAGTGGGGCACAAGTGGCAAAGTAATCACTATAAAGTAAGAGTTTGGGGGGGGGGAGGAAGAGCAGGTTTCTCTCCAGACAAACAGGGTCATTAGCACTTTCAGAGGGAGTCCCAGCGAGGGGTCTCCACTTTGGGAGTTTGATCTCAGTGAGAGCGTCTGAAGCCGTGAAATGTGGGGGCAAACCTAAACCATGGGGAAGGGCACAAATGGTAGAGCGATCACAGGACTGCAGGCGGAGCTCCACTTTAAAAGGGGTCAGATGGCTTTTTCATCTCCGCTAAAGGCGCTCGGCAAAAGTGACGTGATGCACAAAGGACAGGCACTGTGTTGATTGACAGACACTAGAGGACGGGGTTAATGCTATTCTGCATACGTCCATACAGCCTGAACAAAAGGACGACGGAGCAGAATTCGCAAGAGAAAGTAGATATGTCTCGGAGTCTCCGAGAAATTGTGGACATTAAGTGATGGATGCCAAACTGTCAGTTCTAATAGGCAGCAAGGCAGTAGCACTGTACTGCTGCTTCAGGAGTCCAGGAGAGAACAGTCCAATGATCAACACAAGGGAGCCAATTAAAAACTAGACTTTGGCAGCAAACTGCATTACACCGACCCTCGTGTGACGCTGGAAACACATCAGAATCCACGGAGAGGGCTCTTTATTTTATTTTTATTTTCGGCAAAAAAAACCTACCCAGCATTTTCAGTCCGCAGGCCATTATCGATCGGTGGTCTCCTGTTAAATCACAGAGCTTCCACTTTAATTATTTCTAACCGACTGGCTGCGGGAGAGTCTGGTTTCACCCCTTGTTATGGTGAAGAAGGGACGAGTGCCGACATCACTCCCTCCTCTGATAAGCTGGAGAGCCAAATGACAAGGTCACTGAGGTGGAGGAGGTGAGGCTGCAGTCTATTCTAAAGATAACACATTTCAGCGAAGGTCTCTTTATACTGTTGCCTGCGGAGATCAAACACCGAGGCTGCTTTTTTTCCACTCCGCGATTGAATTTGTCTCAGTCCTCCGAGTTAGGTTGTTTTTCTCTCGCTAATTGGAGAGAAGACTCACAGGCGGATGCAGGAGATAGCTGGAACTGAGGAAGGTCACTGATATGAAGTTCCTCTTCCTCTTTCAAATGCTTTGAAATTGCTTCAAAAGGCGAGTGTTTTGTTTAAAAATAAATCCCATGAGACGGCAGGGCGCTATTGAACTTGGATAAGTCTGCCAGGTGACCATACGTAAGCAGCAAACATGTTGGCAAAAGAGATCTGTTCTAAATAGAGTCGAGTTATTTCTGTATGGGAACTTCGACACTGAAAGAGTAATTATGCTGGAAGCGACTAATTATATGTTGAGCGATCAATCCTCAGCCAATCAAAGCAAACAAACAGCTTCACAACTCCTCTGCTCACAATGCTTTTTGCACAAGAAAGGGAGTTCAGTCAAATTCGAGCAGTTTCACAGTCAAATTCAACGGATATTTTCACACATGGAAAACACATCAGAGGTAATCCAGAACACACGGACAGGCCCTTGCAGGAAAAAAAGTGCTTGTTGTTCCTGTATCCTCCCTCTGAAATAAACCTGAACACCGTGCGAACAAAGTCTAAAAATGACTCCCGAGTGTACCTGGGCCAAATTGTAACGTCTCCACATCCTAGAAGAAACATTAGCAGACTTGGTGACAGAGATAGTGAGTGCAGAGTGTTTAAGGTTGTCCATCCGACCCAGCGTCGTAACCGCCAAGGAGGGCGAGGCCATCTGGAAATAGCGCTTCCCAACAAGCCTTTGGTGTCTCCTCTTTTTACACTCATATGACCGACGGTTCCACCTGACGGGCGTTCATGGAGTGTTAATATACACTCACTGAAAACAAATAAAAGCTCAGTGAGCTGTTGAGCGGGTCACGGGTTTGAGGTCTTGTGGTTTTTACCAGAGAGGTGCCACAGTCAGTCATCCTTGTCCTCTCGCAGGGGTGATTCCCCGCGTGACTGTGGTTCATCAGCAGCCTGTTCATTTATCACCATCGTCTCCCGATGGACTTCCACTGTCATGCTGTAACATCTGCCGAGCATCACGTCAAATATCCTAAAGAATGATAGTATGTCACATGTGTAACTGTAACTCTTCTGTTTGAAGATCAGGATATGAAACACATGCCTGTCATTCAAACCTCAGAACTGCCGCAGTTGAGCTTTAATGTTGCTTCACCGAACACTTCCTGCAACCAACACAAAAATACCAACGGGGCACTAAAAAAGAGGGTCAAAGCCACTAAACCGAGTGATATGAGAGGAGGAGGTCGGGGTTCAAAAGGTCAAAGGGCCACTGTCAATCGACACATCTGTCAGGAAATATTTTCTGCCTTTACATCTCCATCTGGTGTTTTGAGTTACGAGGGGTCTCCGGTACAGTGGAAATGCAAACACAAGCGCACATGCAACTCGTTGGAATCCGAACAAAGATTTAATTGGCCATTGCGCCATCAAAGACGCTCTCAATCACCAGTCGTAAAGATCATACATTTGGAGAGGTTGGTGTTTAGTAAACACAAACGCAAATATGTCCAGCAGATCCTTTCGATTGCGGACCACACCGGACTTGAATGTTGGATGAGTACGGACTAAATCAAAAACTGCTACGTCTCGCCTTCTCGTGTGCGGTCAAAATGTAAGAACATGGTTTTAATCATGTGCATAACCGGCGAGAATTGTAGGTGGCGGGAAACGTCTGACCAAGCACTATTTTGGGATTGGTCCGAGACACTTTGCAGACAGAGTCGTCTTTCCATTTGGGGGGAATGTCAGGCCGCCTGGGTGAATTCCTCTCCCCTGGTTTGGGGAGTGACCCCCTGCCCTTTGCCCCACAAATCTTCAGGTCCACAGGTTCTTTACTGTTGGAGTCCAAAAGGCCGTCCTTTGACGTCATGGCCCATTGGAAGAGACGACAGGGAGGCCCTGGTGTCCTCAGTCACGTTCATGTGTGAGTCTTTAAGCAGTAACCTGTCGCGCTGCCAATGGGACACCTGTTTGCCGTGTTGCCCTCTAATGGCCACCATGATGAATGACACGTTTATACATTTTAATTTTAACAACCTAGGGCCAAAATCCTACATTTTTTGAATAATTCCTAAAAAATAGACTGTATGCAATATATATTTTTCCTAAAATAAACTTTAAAGTGACTTATGTAATAATGTAAAGCATTGAAACTGCCAACGTTTATTGGCTTTCTTCCCTTGTTCTCTTCAAATAGATCTACAAATACAAAGACGTAGAGTTGCAACTAGTGATTATTTTCATCATTGATTTATCCGTCGATTATCTTTCAGATTATCTGATTACCAACTACATCTAAAAAATATCAGAAAACGTCCAGCGTAGGTGAGAAAAACACAGATAAGCCTCTGCCAGGAGCCAAGATGACATCTCCAGGTTGCTTGTTTTTGTTATGTGCTGTATTTCCAAATATAAAACAGACAAAATAACATCAGGTTGTTTAACTGTCCGTCCAATTTTTATGACTGCGATATCTCAAGAACACCTTGAGAGATTTTTTCTTCAAATTTGGCACAGGCATCCACTTGGACTCAAGGATGAACTCAATGGATTTTGGTGGTCAAATGTCAAAGGTCAAGGTCACTGTGGCCTCATAAAACACATGTTTTGGCCATTCCTGTCATGGTTTGAGTTTTTGATTATTTCCTTGTGTCTTCCTTCTCACTTCCTTCGTCCTTTTCCTGCCTTTATTCCTGTTTACCTGTGTTTCATTTGTTAACAAGTCCCTGTCTATTTAAGCCGGTGTTTTCAGTTTGTCTGTCCTGTATCCCTACGTCAGTCCTGCGTCTCCTGTGTTCCTTGTGTTCACCACGCTTCTTTGGTTTGTACCTTTCTGAGTTTATGTAATTTTTGGACTTGGATTTGCCTGCTTCCTCTGTTTCTGTTTCATTTTGTTGCCAGCCTTTTGATCACTTCCTTTTATGCTTTTGATTTTTGGATTCTATGTTTGGACTTAGCTTTGTTATTAAAGCTCGCCTTTTGTTCGTTTACCTGCCTGTCTCCTTGTATCTTGCGTTTGGATTCCTTTCTGTGTTAACCATAACAATTACTCGACAGTTTATATGATAATTATGACAAAATGTAGAAAAATGTATATCCAAAAGGTAAAACCTCCCTGTGACATCATATTGTTCTGCAGAAAATGTTCTGGCCTTCATTCAACAACATAGCTCAGGAACAACATACAACCACGAGACGGTAACTCTAGTTTTTCTGTTTGTGTGTTATATGCAAGTGAACTGTGCACCATCTCAGCTGCTCTCCCATATTTTTTTGATGATTCGAAGTAATGAAGGGCTCTAATAAATCATGTGAGGAATAATAAGAACAAGAACAAAATTCCAGCAGAAAACAACCCGGCTGAAATACATCACACAACCGTACACTGCTGTTCAGAAATGAACTCTGCGTTGCTTTGTTATACATCGCCTCCCCTCTCCTCTCTATTGTTGACATGTACATTTATCAACCCTGGATCTTTTGCTTTTTGCTCACACCTCTCACTCTGCCTCTCAATTTACCTCCTGCGATCCCTCCCACTCACGCCCACTCGTTCTATCACCGAGTCTCTTCTCTTGCATGTGCCTCACATGCTGCTGCAGTCAAGAGGATGAAATCACTCCATCAGTGAGTGGAGCCTCCACTGTCACTGGCATCAGACAGCTCCAGACAAGGCCGTAATTAAACAACTCAAGCTCTGGTAATTACCCTACAGTGGCCCTAATTACCCCATTCTCAGGGTGATTACAGCCTATAGGGGGAGGGGACCGGCTAGAAAAAGCCCTCCCTCTCTGCGTGAAGAGGGGTGGGAATGATTGTGGTGAAATCGTGAGCCTTTAATCTGGTGTCACTGTGGAAATGAAGGAAATGAGCAGGTACGCCGAGACAAAAGGGGTTGAGGTGACAGTAAAAAAAGATGCTGTGATGCACCCATGGAGGACAGGTAGTGTTAAAATAAACCACACAATCCTTCAGGGAGTAAACAGGGCAGCAGGATGCAGCTGTTTGGACTGTCAGAATAAAGGCTTTGTGCCCTCCACACACAGATTACAACCGCAACATGGGCCACGACAAGATCGAGAGCTGTTCGCGCTGATGTACCCAACACCTTGAAACTTTGCCAAAAGGTTACAGTCTATCGCGTCCATCATGCGGTGTTCAGGAGTGTATCTTACACAGATCAGCGCATCTCCTCTCTGTCTCAGCATTTTTAGTACAAGAGGGGCTATGCTGCTCTAAGCATATCGCTCTCTCCCCTCTCTCCTTCCCCCCTGAGGACGTGCTGACTGGGGGGAGGGATCGATGCTCCGCTCCAACAGACACTGGTGTGTCGATTCAGCACCTGGCCAGAGGGACAAAGTAGAAGGGAGAGAATAAAGTGACATCCCGGCTAACTCCGTAGAACTTGTGGCCTCCTTTGTGAAGGTGAGTCATTTTAGTGCGCACAGGGGCCCCTTGGGACCCCCCACAAACTGGCCGCCGTCCTCTGGTGGAACAATGCAGTAAGGTGAGCCGAAGTGGGATACGTGCTCCATCGCAGAGACAACTGCATCCAACCTTTTAATTGTGGATGATTAAGCATGAATCTACCATTCATAATAGTAAGTAATTGTTCTTTATTGCAAGCTATTAAATATACATTATACTCATTATGTTTGCCTACTTGCCACCAACAATCAGACAACGTGGTTTGCATGCCTTTATTTGCTATAAGAGCGACACGGTTAAAGGCGCCCAGTGCAGCTTTTGAAAAGTAGTAGTAGTAGCACATTTGTACAAAATTCCAATGATCTACAGGTGTTGGTAACGCGCCATAAAATGCAGCAATGTGCCAACAACAGCAGGGGAAAAGAAAACAGAACGCTGGTAAACAGGGATGCAAAATAATCGCAGGTTTCGTAACTGAAAAATCTGTTTTGCAAATGTGTTATGAAGCAGGAAAGGCATTCAATGAGCTTGTTTGACCTCAAGGACAAACGCCTCCTGCTTTTGCTTTATATTAAGAGCCTTTCACAGGGAAAACCGCTGTAATGCTTCTATTAAGATGCAGCAGCAGATGAGGCCTAACGGGGCTTTCCATACACATGTGCTGTGACTCAGTTTGACTTGAAGATGCGTCTTTAGCTAATGACACAATTGTCTTGAATAGTGGTCACCGGAGTGGCCGTAAACACTCGGAGAATAGCTCCACAAAGCTTCACTAAATCAGTATAAGACATGTTTAATTTCCTGTAAAATCTTTCACAATAAAGTTATTATTTATCTAAATGCCTTTATTTTGAAGTAGCAACAACAGGAAACGTTGAGTTTTCACCAGCACTAACTTGAAGCTCCTAATTGTAAGATAATTGATTTTTAAGTCTCATTTCCAACTCATCGAATACGTTTTTTGAAAAGACCAACCAGACCGAAAGTCCTAAAGCTGGGAAACCCAAAGCATCAGTGTCACTATCTCACAAACAAGAGCTTTAACTTGACTCCCAGAACAGCTGAAGGTGAATGAAACTGTAAAACACAGCAGATGTCTAATGCGAGACGGTGGAGCAGACACACTTTGGTCGCACTCTGGAAACGGTCCATCCCAGGCTCAGCTTAACTCGGCGCAGCACAGTTTCACCCGGCACGGCCGAGGGTGGCATGGAAAGGCCCCATCAGACAGCTTCTGTGTTAATGGTGCAGACAGTGGAGGGGTGACAAAGCACTGAGATGGAGAATGACATATAACAAAGGTCCATGATGCCAGAGGCGGACGTTGCAGTCCATGATTGCCACCTTGATTACTAGGTATTCAGCATGTCGTGCTATGGCCCGCCCTCCGTGAATTGTCATTGTGCCAATATCGCAGGCTCCGACAATGGTTACTCATTATATAGCGAGATGCAGGTCGCCCTACTAAACACATTTAATCCCAAAGCGAACACATGCTAAACACTCTCAACAAGACTTAATGATTAAACTTAACAGAAAAACAAACACCACTGTTCTGAACTCCAGCTCATTAACAAAACCACTCAATCTGTCAACAGCTAATACGGTGCACAGTCCTCTGGGCTTTCATTTCAAACAGACAGATATAAAAACTGCGGAGGAAACTCTGAATTCTCCTTAAACAGCGTTGGAAGGAATGCGGGACCACGCCCAACACCTTGCAGCCATTTGTAGCCATAATGGGGAATTGTTTTGTCAAAGCAACAGAGCAACATCATTAGCATGCATTTGGCATTATTTATGCCGTGTGCTGGAGGATCAGACTGGGACATCTGCTATGCGTTGAGTGAGTGAGGAGGGCCATTTGAGTGAGCATGCTGAGGACCCTGATTGATGTCACACACAGCGGAAAGTCCCTGCGGTCCCATTAGCAGCTACAGTCTGCATTACTGTCACACCCGTCAGCCGTGATGGAGAACGGCTCCGCCGCTACAACCATCAGTAACCTGCCCTGTCTGTGAAACGACACATAGGGACAAATGAATCGAATGCAGCACTTCCCGAATGAACACTGGTTGAAACCAGAGACACGCCGTGCTTTAATGCAGCCCTCGGCTCTTGTGAAATTGCTCCCATTTCCAGCGGCGCGCATTTGGCATTCATCAGAATCGATATCACCTTTCATGCGCGCAGTTGCCTCTGTGGCCGGTTCTCAGTCATAACCATTCGCTTGGGATTAATAAAAGAGGAACACTGTCGGATTTCTTGAAAATATTTACATGACAACACAATGTGATATTATGTATGTGCAGCAGGTTCGGTGCTTTGTTTTGCTAGAATTGTCCAGATGCGAGATTTCATTACTTCCTTTTCCTCTTGGGTGAGTAACGATATTGGCCTTATACACAGGTGCAACGCGGATAAGATATGAATCACCTCACAAGTGGTGCTTCAAAGGTCACTCTAACATATATACGTCTGTCTGCCGCACCAGAGCAGGCTACTACAACTGGGAAAAAAAGTTCTACAGAGAGAAGATGTGTCAGAGTTGAACATTCCTGATTGGCAATTCCCATAGCTTCTGGCATGTCTGAATTACCCACAAAGCCCCGAGGATCAAGCCATATGTCATACTAGTACTTTTAAACTCAAATCAAATGTCTCTGGCAGTTTAAACAGCTCCGCGTTTGACTTCGCCAGACAACACAGTAAAACAAAAGGCTTCTTGTACCCAAAGTAGCACGTCTCTTGCTCCCAGAACAATTAGCTTCATACATGACAACAGCACTGTGATGTGTTTAAAAAAAAATTATTTACCCTTTCAATCTAATTACCCTGATCCCTCCTGCCCCCAAAAGGCTTCCAACTCACAATGGAGCTGTTTGTAGAGGAGCTGTGTCGGGACTGTGAGATGACATAATTGTGATGAATATGTAACTCAACCAAGACAAACAAGCACGGATGTTTAGGATTCCACAATAATTCAATTAAGATATGACAAGATGTATCTTCGGTGCCGGCATGTTCCCGTACAGAAGCTCCAGTTATTGAGCATCAACAGACCAGGCTACGTAACGCTTGTGTCTTGTCTGCAGCTGAACATCTGCAGGCTATAGTAGATGCACATATAGGCTCATTGTACGAAGCCCCTTTGTGTTTGCGAATGTATATCCATACGCCCCCGTTCCTGTATACACACAAACATATGTGTGTGTGTGTGTGCGCTCCGCGTACATGTGCGCGTCCTATGCAATTACTCCCGATGTGACACAGATGACTTCATGGAATCTGCGCAAAAACAGAATTTAATCAGTGGGACTCTGCTTACTTCAGACGGCTTCAAAGGCGAAGGAGGAATGTTTGTTACAGAGGGGCTGATGATAATCTGAACTCCGCGGGACTTCACTGGACAAGCACAAAAGGCCACTTAAGTCGTGCCAGTCATGCTCATTGCATGCCCTCGCTCTAGTTTTCAGTGTTGGAGATACTGTACAACAAATACACAAAGACTAACCTATAAATTGAGGACTATAAACACATACAGACACTACAGGTGGGCAGTATCCCGGTTGAATCACAGTCGCAGGCGTCACATTCGGCCATGACATGTTTTATTTTTCAGCATATTAAAAATGACGTGCTTCACTGTGGCTGCGATAACATTCAGCTACAGGGCTAAACACGTACTCTGGAGTTACGAACCGGAGTTACATCCAGTAACTACCATTTTCCTCGCGAATCCCGACTTCGGTAACAAAAACACGCGTCATCTGTCTTCACGTGTCAACGTCTTCATCCACTCCCACCAGTCAAGGAAGGCTGGAATCGACTTTCTTATTGGTGGAAATGTCCAGACAACAACTGGGAAACTCTAACAGGCCTAGTGCGTGCAAACCATTTTTACTTCGGACTGCTTTCTCAATGAAGGCCAGCGACATAAAAAGCCGGATTTAAAACTCAAACACAAACAAAGGATGATCATTACCAGGGTGAAACCTCCACACTAAGTCGAGTGCCCTCTTGGATGCCCCTCTGGTAGATAAAGCATGATAATGTGCTATTCCCAGGGTGCCTTTCCAGTGGACAGTGTCCTCTCTTCACTATAAAAACAGCATGACTTTCTGTGCTCAGATGCCCCCCGCATACATGTGGTGCCCTTTTTATCGGGGGGAGGGAGGGAGGGACATATACCCCTTTTCTTTTCCCTATTTCCAGGCAATAAACACATATTTTGTTTTGTTTGTGTTTTCCATTACATTGCTAATACAGTGTATAGAGACAGAATCACGTTTGAGTGGAGTTTACTTTTAGTTTTTGTAATAACGTGATAAACCGCACAGCTGGAGGTTAAATCTTTGTGCATACCATATTTTGAAATGTGCGCACATTGGGAATGTGTCCCAGATTTAGCGCATCGTAAAGGAATGTACCGTATGAGGAGGAAGTTTTATGCTCAGTGATGCCCCTGCAAGCACAACTGTGCAGGTTCCTCACTACTTGCAGAAGACACATATCAAGTTCAGTCAAAGGGCGCACAGTGCAGGCGCTAATTCCACTGCGAAGAACATGGCAACTTAAAGCCTTCCTTCAACACGACTGCAAATCCACTCGACAGAGCCTTCTGACAGCCTCTCTCTCGCTCTCAGCCTCTGGCGGACAGCGGGGAGAAAGCAGCAGTGGACAGCGGTGTCAGTAATGAGAATGGATAGCAGCTTGGCTACACCGCCTCGGCCCACATTGATCACGCGGCCGTGAAGAGTGATGGAGCTCGCCGCGGCGAGAGAGCCGTGTGCATGTTCGAACTCTTCTCAGATCCATTCTCATTTGGCTCTATATTGATAACTTCTCCCCTAGAAGGTTTCTGTAGCAATGCGTTACGCATGTTGTAGTGCAGAATAGAGTAAACATGCTTTAACAGCCATTGAGCGGTATTCATCATTCTGTGGAAGGCGGATATAATTGGAGACATTTATGGATGCATTCATGACTGCTGTGTGTGCGTTCAGTTATGATTTCTAACTGAAGGCCGTGTCGATACATGTATTAATGGTTACTCCGGGCAAACAGCCGAGAAATGAATTATTTGATTGAGTTACTTTAACACTCGGCTGGCTCGGAGTTTGTCGCCATCCATCAGAGTGACCACTCGCAGATGCGAGGATGGTGACTTCATTTTACGCGTAGATGTGGCCTCTTTCTGCGACCCACAAACACACTTCAGTCCTCATTCTGTCTCTCAAAAGGCCTCTTTCTGAAGTGGCTGTGTGTGTTAGAAAAGGGTCACATTTGATCCAACACCACTACCCGTACTACTTCCCCTTCTTCTATCCTCCAGTCCATGCCTCATAAATGTCATCCCAGTCCTTCTGACGATTAATCTCTATGAGGCCGGGGCCCAGTGACTCTCCAAAACAAACCAGTCTTGTTGAACTGCTCCCCTGCTGAACAGTAGAAGCTTGGCAGAGCCACAGGAAACAGAGAAGTATGGATCTGGAGGGAGGGAGGAGGGGTGTCTCTGTCCTTTTTTTTTTTTTTTTTTTTTTTTTATTTAACGGATGCAGGGGAGTGCAGCAGCAGCAACAGTGGGGTCTCCAGTGGGAAAAATATCAGCAGCATTATGGAGTGGGGTTGAGCCTGCCATCACTATCAATGAGAGGAAGAGGCCTGTCAGAGCACACAAAGGGGAAAAAGACACAATCCCAGACAAAGAATAACGGGAGGGATGGATGGAAGGAGAGAGGAGAAGAGAGAGAGAGGGAGAGAGAGAGAGAGAAACAACACACGAGGAGCTGAGAGAAGGACAAAGGGAGGGATTAAAAAAGGCATTCAAATTAGAAATGGAGGAGACAGTCGCAGGAGCTACAGAGAGCACTGATGAGAGACTCAGATAAACCACCACAAACACGTCGGCAAATTGAAAGAGATAGAGGAAAGACAGCGAGGAAGACAAAGAGAGAGAGACAAAGAACAAGCAAGAGTGAGCAAAAAAAAGAAAAAAGGCACAGGCCAAAAAGAAATTAATTAATGACTTTATAGAGAGGAGGTACAATAGGGAAGAAAATAGACAATAGGAGACTAAATTAGATGAAAGGAAGAAAAACGTCCTGTCACAATGGCGCATCAGAGCCCGCATGTGGCACCACTTGATAAGGCGCGTCTTTGCCACCTTCCATGCTGGCACCCATGTCCCCCCGTCCGCCTCCCCCCTCTCCCGTCCCCAACCATCTGTGCCATACAAACACACCAAGCTGTCCGTCAGCGGCTCGAGCTGCCGACAACGCCAGTTTTGTGACATCAGCCCGGAGTCCGGCTCCCGATGACAACCAGGGGCCGCAGGGATCTGTGACATCACCAACCCACAAGTGCGAGGTGCCAAACAGTTAGCTCCCACAGAGGAGGACTTGAGTCATGTGAGCCGGGCCTCCAACCACGGCAAGCTAATGGTTATTCTGGACGGAGCACAGAGAAAGACGCACGGAGGGAGAGTTTGCTGAGACTTTCGAGAAGCCGATCAAGTTCCGCTCTCCTCCCCTCTCACTCCCTCTCCCTCCATCTTTCCATCTGTGAACAGCTGTGGGTATTAGAGTTCGGCTTACACACCACCCAGCGGGGTGGCAGCCGCTGGCCAGGAATGACTGACATCTGACAAAGAGGAGATAGGCGCGGAACACAGGGTGGCAAAGTTCAACGCGAGGATGAATGACGAGTAGAAATCCACTCACAAAGAATTAAACCTTGTGCCCTCGGTGTTGCCCATTGACGCCTCGAAGGAAATGTGCTCAGTCATCAGCGGCGGGTGGAGTGCTGAAAATCTATCCTCGAGTAAAAGAACAATTTCTCACAGAAAACGTACTCAAGTCAAAGTGAAAATTAATATTTGAGAAACCTAATCAAGTACGAGTAAAAAGGATCTGGTTTGTTTGCATTTTAATATTTTTGATTTTTTAAATAATTGCAATTATGAAAGTTAGGTTAGCTGATTTAAAAGCCCAATAGACCACTACCTACAAGACAAGTCATTATCATAAAGTTATATATGAAAAATGAACATGTTAAAATGTTCTTGCAGTGTTTTTCATAAGGCACAACAAGCCTTTCATTATGTAACTGTTGTGTTTTTTAGAATTTGGTGTAAAAAGTGTGGCCAGATGTGGCCGAAGAATGTTGCTGGAAGCTGCGATTGTTCTGGAGTTTCTTCCACCATCAGTGGCCATTCCTTTTCTGGCATGCAGCTGGCAATTCAGCCTCTGTAGTCGAGGTGGCCCTCGCATGTTCTCCCCCGCTTACACTCAATCCCTGCATTCAAAGCAGACTAGTTAAAATGAAGGTTTAAATAGTTTCAATAAAGCCACCAAACTCTCATCAGTTCGTCCAGAAATGTGCTGATTCCTATTCCTGAGATATCACATTTATGAGGACGGGACAGATGAAAACATAAGGCCTTACAATCATACGAAGAGCAAAAAGCAGCAGATTCTCATATTTAAGAAACTGAAATCAGTAAATATTTGGCTTTTTTGCTTTATAAAAGGGCCTAAACTATAAAATGTAGACAGTTTTCCGTCTCCTGACTAGTCGATTATCTGACTAATTGTTTCAGCTCTCATGTCATCAAATTAAAGGTGCAATATGTAAGAATTTAATGGTGAAGATAAGAAAGCCCTTTTCTCTGCCAGTTCACTTGGTTTGATAGGGGGCAGCATATCATCAAGGTAACCACTAACTGCTGCTAACTTTAGCTGCAGTTAGCTAGTAAGCACAGTTAACTATGCAGCTAGCAGTTGTATTACTTGACTCTGCCCGGTCTGGGAGCTCTGAGCACTGGGGTGGGTGTTGGTGTTGTTTTTGATCGGACTGTCACCCTGCGAGGTGGCTAGAGGCTAGCTGGTTAGCATGCTAACTTCAATAGTTCATTACATATTCTTACATATTGCACCTTTAATACTTATTTAATACAGTGTAATTACTCCACTTCATTTCTTTTGTTCATCTTTCATGAGGAAAAGTCCTTTTTCACCTCGAGTTGTAGAAGAAGAGGCTAAATACTTCCACTAAATCAGTCCTTTCCTGTAAAATCATTCCTCCTGTTAGAGCGTTGCCGTGTCTGTATGTGCGTGTGTGTGTGTGTGTGTGTGTGTGTGTGTGTGTGCATATGGTGTGCTTGTGACTCGAGGAGCTTTTTAGAGAAAAACACACACTCCAAAAGTAAGAGGGGGCAAAAAGTAATATCACATCCATGGCAACAAATCAATTATCCCGGACGAAGAGCGAAAGGGGTGACAGGTAATGGAAAAAGATTAAATGTCTACAAGTTACCCTCAATTGGTCAGAGTTAAAAAGAATGGCTGTACTTTGTCTCTCTTTCTCTCTCTCTCTCTCTCTCTCTCACACACACTCATATTACATGACCTATCACAATCTCGATATCCGGTGAAGTGGAGAGAGTTCCTGCTCCGCCTGGCAGTATATAGGAGAAGCTATAACAGTTCTTCCTTAGCCCGGGCAGGTATCCAAACAGCCTCTGCAGGCTTTGATGAAGTGTCCTGTCATGATGTCAGCCTGCATCGGTCTCCAGCTCACCTGGGACCTCCCTCACTCTTAACAACTCCTGGCTGGGAGGATGAAAAGGAAGAAAAAGGAGCAAAGTACTGGCCTCCTCATCTGACGCTTCTCACATACTTCACTAACCCTGCATTTTTCCACAAATAATAACAATAAAAAACTCAAGATATGGATTCATTAATCTCCTATCTTCTCTCTCCTTCCTCCTCCTCCTCCTCCTCCTCCTAGCTTGCTGGCTGTCAGCAGGTTAAAAAATGGCTCGGCACTAGCGAGGGAGAAACAATTACTCATGGTGCGGGCTGCATAGACATTAGGAGCTCTGTACTCCGCTGCGATCTCAGGGCCATGTGTTTCTAATTAAACGGTGCACTGGTGGAATTATCAAAGCTTAGGATTGCATAATGAGCACTGGCAGAAATCTGCAGCAGGCTGTGACACTCTTTGTCTCAAGAGGCGCACTGTCGTTTTATTGAATTAAAATGGAAGCGTGTCAATAAGTGTCTGGGAGAAGCCATCATTTACCCAGATTGTGTCTTAGCTACAGAATGATCGCTTTGTAGAATCAGTTTATTTAGCAAGATTAAGGAATTCATTCAAAGGAGCTTGTCCCTATTCATAAAGACTATTCTGCCTTCGGATCTCGATGCTTGCGTGATGATCGCTAACACCTACCCCAGAGTGTTCCTCTATCATCACACAGCACCAGTTGGCCAGAGACGGACGCGGTCGATTTAGCTCGCCAAATGGAGGCATGTTCGTCCTTACGCAGAGAGAGACACTTCTGTAATAGACGTCGGGTCAGCTTTTGTGAAACATCACACATGAGCCTGCATGCGCTCACCGCACAAAGCACACACACGCACTTAAATCCTGGTCTCCATGGTGATTGTTTTAGTGCCCATGTGAACTTGCCCCCTGCATCTGTTTCTCGGTTTGTTCGTCGTGTAAAAAAAAAAAGAGAAGAAAAAAAAGCACAATTACTTATTCATGACCACATGATTATTTTCATTTTCTACAGCATTCTCTGGGCACCATTAAAACCACAGGAAAGAAGAACAAGAGGGAACAAACAGTCCGTAATTTCTTTGTTTTGTGGAGCGCCTGTTCTTGTTTTATTGACGATCGCTGAGGACACAATTCACATGTTCACCATCGATGCATCCAAGTTGAAGGTTTACACTTCTAACAAGGAGGGAGTCCTGCCTGCTCAGAGCCAGAGTGGCCGTTTAGAGCACCGAGTCCATCTGGTGGACGACGGGAGAATCGCACGTCGGTAACGTTGGATTCTTCAGTCATCCTAATCCTGTTATCTTAATGTTTAATGACGACTCCAGCCAGCACTTTTGTGGAAGTAAGCAAATTTGATTCTCAGAGGGGAACATCTCTCAATAGATAAGCCTGGAAACACACAAAAAAAACCTCCACAGCTCACTCCGAAAAAGCGGAGGAAGACGCCAGGAGTAATGCGAGGCATGTGTGTCAGAGACAGTGTCCTAACTCTGTGTTACGTGTAGCGCGGATCCTATCCTGGCAGAGGAAAAGAAGTGTCTCTGAGTTTAAGTGTCTGCGTGATGGTCTAGAGTCATCCAGAGTTTCCTTCACACACACACACACACACTCTTGTGGTCACAGCACTGGTGGTTGTTTCCCTGCCACACAGAAGAAACAACTTACCAGTGACTGCTGAACTGTCTGAACACCAAACCACACGCAGAGTTCAAACCGTCACCAATAAATCTTCTGCCCATGTAGCTTAAATTTCACGTCACCTGAGAGCAAAACCAAAAGGAAGTAGTTGTCTGCTTTGAAACGTGTTCAAATTTCAGGGATATGCTCAGACTCAGACTATATTTACATATTATGATGTTCACACAACATATAGCAAGAACTAAGTGTGCCCAGAGTTGATTTTTTGGCGTCTACAGGCTCTGACATCCTCACTGCCGAGAAACACACAACAAAGTCGGCACAGCAGAGACTTTTACAGTTTGAATTAGACCATAAATATGCATGGTGAAGATAAGAAAGCCCTTTTCTCGGCCAGTTCACTTGGTTTGCAATTTGTTCATCCTAAACTTTCATGGAGTGGGTAAAGAACAGGAACTTAATCCTTTAAAAGGTCCGGTGTATTAGCATGTAGCAGTGATTCGACAGATTGCAATCAAGGCCAGAGGAGAGCGACAGGAAATATATATACAAAAAAAAAAGTCTGTTGTTAGAGGAGTTATCGATGCATTACCATCTACTTTTACTGAAACAAGGTTATTCAAAGAGTTCTTCGAGGTAATAATACACTAATGAAAACATAGTATAAATACTATATTCAATTTCTGCAGAGACAGAGCTCCTGATACAAGGAATAGGAGTTTGCAAGAGCTATGGCTGGGCTCAGACTACAGGAGTTAAAGGCCAATTTAATCCTAAATTTCTCCAATTGGAGGAGAATTTTGTTCTGGGACCTCAGTTGGTACCATTGTTTGGCCCAGATTATCTGGTCATGTGAGGGGTAGTCTTAAACCTTCCGAACATGAGTTTCTAGATGTATTCGAAAGTCTGATGTTTACATTTGTATTTGATTTTTGGTGGGTCGAGATCATGAAGAGCCAATTGGCCGTCGAGAGGCGCTACAGTTCCAGAATATAGGTTGAAAACAGTTACATAGCGCCCCTCTAAATGACCAAAACAGCTTTGGGGAAATTTATGAACAAAGAACCACCAGTCTTAATTCAATCCCACACTGAAATACTGAAATGACAAATGATGTTGTTTTAGGATCACTTATTGAGTGTTGGCAGCACAGATTTCACTCCCATTTGCAGGAATTAATGGTGCGTGCAATTCAAGATCAGCCCACGTATTTTGTTCTGGTCAAACCATCAGGTGGGTAAACTCAAAGCTCACAAAGGTACACAGTACTGAGTTTCTTCATACAGGCACACTTTTTTTTTTTTTATCTGAGAGCTACATTACACGAAAACCCCCGGAACGTGAAGCCATCTTTGTTTATAAACGACATCAACTTGTAATCATTTTATTTGGAGGCATGTTTCACAGATGGGACGCAGCAGCCGCGAGGACCGACGACTACAACACTCAAAATCATGTTCGCTGGATAAACGCTGATTTACTGAGACACGTTTCATCCTTCCCCGGTGTTGAAAAGGATATCCAGATGTAAAGCCTGTAAAGCTGCCACAGCTGCACACCTTAAGGCCCGACACGCACCTTCCTGTCCGCAGAGAACCAAATGAAGGTTGACGCTTCAAGAGCCACATAAACACTATCACACTCCCATGAAATGCCAGACACTGTTTATGTTTCCAAACCTGCATTACAGCTTCACAAATGTCAAAATTATACTGGTGTATAAAGATAAATACCTGAAGTGCCCGGCTGCCGTGAAACTGTCAATTACAACATTAGTTTTTATAAACAGGTAATTTCCTGGCGAGCCACGGAATGAGGAGGTCCATGTGCTGGGTTTACATTCTTCTGACTGGATCAGTGGTATTCAGAGCTAAAGACTACAGGATAATTCAGGCAGTATTGACTGATATGAGCGATGACAGATGCTGGGGAAGAGAGAGAGGAAGAAAAAATGTTGGGAGCGATGTTACAACACTCAGCATCTGCTGAAATGCACATCTGCATTCAGGTTGGTAAGAGGCTAAAATTTTAAACTAAAGAGATTAAAACTAAAGGACATGATTTTGTGATGTAGACAGAAGACATTTTAATCCAGAAATTTTGATGAGTGGCCAAATAGCACTTTTTGTAGTGCATTCACATGGTGTCGGACTGATCAGAAAGAGTTTCTGACTGGGAAAATTCATGCGTCACCTTAGATACACAGAAACATGGTGGGCAACAGTAAATGTTTGCCTGCAAACAATTTAACAATCAGTTCCACGGGCATGAGAGCCACCGTAGTGACACACCGTTCAGTCTCTGTATACACCTACAACTTCCCAGCATTGCTCCATACAACTATAGAGGACTACATCAACTATGTTTTGCTCCTGGCTTTACATGCCTACACTGGCAACCGGACATAGACTTCCTCCGACTCCTGTTCAAATTGGCATCCATACTGAAAATCTTTTGTTTCTTCTCTCATGGCTGAGTCAGTATTTTCTATACTAGCTCTGGTTTTTAAGATTGGCAGTGATAAACTATTTTAATAACCTCCCAACCCCTAAGATGTAAGAAGTTCTTTGTTCTCGACCACCAAAGCGTTGGTGCCACTGTGGAACCAGTTATCCAGGCCGAGAGACAGGTCTTTGGCTGTTGAAACGCAAAGAACTGGTTCCAGAGTAGGCACTTGCCCTGAACCAGCACCTGAACACTTGAAAAGGGGTAAAGAATGAATTCAAACTTCGGAATATGGGATCATCCAAGGAGCACGTGACTGCAGGGTTAATATGATGTTGTGATGATGTGAGACAAAAAGTACTGTCTCAGTAAGAAAGTTAAGTTTTAGTAAAGAGCTGTACACTATACAATGAAAATGATAAACTATGCATGCATCTTTGGGAAGTTGTTTCACAAGCTGTCTACAGTTCTGTTAAAACACCATTCGGCAGATGAGTCTCCTTTCTGAAAACAAAGAACGTTCCTCACAGTGTGATGCCTGTGCTCATTTAGTCTAAATTCTCTACTGAATTTTGCACATTTCGAAGTCCAAACATCCTTTTTCTCCCTTTCAACCAATTTGCCATCTGTCTTCATTGCCTCTATCTTACCTCTCAAGGCCATTTGCTCTAATAGCACAGCGCCTCATTGTTTAAGTGTTTACTTCCCAAAGGGCAATCCAGAGCCTGTTTACTGATTACTGACTCTCCCTCTCCCTTTCTTTCTCCGAGCTCACGCCACTCTCATGACCAAGTCAAGGTCGCTCCCATGCTCCCCTCCATGCCATCAATCTCATATGGAGAAGCAAAACTTCCTCTCACGCTATTTTCTTCCACCACCGCCCCCCCACCCCCTTGTTTTCTGCATATGATAAATATACTTTCCCTCCAAATATCATATCCGCTACTTCCTCTTCTATTCATCTCGCAGCATAAACAAACACAGGTTGACAGAATAATCTGTTTTCATACAAAAGTCTCATCCTTTCCAGCTCGAAGCTATGGCTTAAAACCACTGTCACCGCTCTTCATTTGGGAAAAACTGTCATGTCATGTTTTTCATTTGCCGGAAAGGTAGATATTGATATCGTGTGGAGTTCTCACAAGCAAACACGAAACCACATATGTGTGTCACTTGTACACATAACTCCATACGCCAAACACAAGAAGTCCAAACACACAAAGTTCTGTTTGTTGTAATCAAACTATTTTTGCACACAGGTTGTTGCGGTTTATTCTGCCTTGTTGCAGTTTTTCCATTTTTAACCTGCTAAAAGTCAGCGTCCAGCTAGTTCGCCAAACTTCACAAACACTGGGCAAACAACGCAAGTGTATAGTCATGCCATACATCGTTAAAAAGCTTAGATTCTCATGATTCTCATAATTGAACCATTTCAAGATAAAACCACATCAGCAAGATACAATACACAAACAAACAAGCTAACAAACTACAGTTGCCGTTCGACTGACCGCTCATTTGAGCAGATTTGAGCATCTATGTTCGCCCTAGAGCCTAAAACAGTCAATGTCTGATTGTGAAGACAAGAGACCCACTCTCTCTTCTTTCTCCTCTCTCCTGAGCTTCTGGATGATTGATGCATCATGTAGCCAGTGAGATTTCTGATCCACTATTATATAGTTAAGTACAGTTTTTAAAGCCATAAACTTGGAAATGTGTGTAGTTTTTTGCATTTTGCGCTTTGAAAAAGCAGTTTGTTGACAGTTGTTTCTGACCATTTTATATGCATAAAGTTAGTGTAAATAAGGAAATAAAGACCTATAATGAGTATTTGCCCCTGTTACTCTCAGGAAGGGGTATTTTGATGTCGACCCACTAGATTTCCCAGCTAATGGGGGCAGTTACAGGCAATCTGCAGGCTTATTTTTGCATTAAAAAATAAAATAAATGAAAATTACAGTGTATTTAAACTCCTACGGATTTATTTCAGAAGCCCTCACAGAGCTCCTGACAGGTTGGGGAAAAAATAACTTTTCAAAAGGGCCAAAAAACCATGCCTGCACTCCCAAACGTTCAACAAGAGCTTTGAATTTACACTGGGCTAGGCTGTGATAGGCGTTTCAGGATAACCTTTCATAAATGTCCAGGAATGAGAAACGGTTAAGAAGTTTTTCATACAGGAAACACAACAAAGCAGAGTATGTAGTTTTTCTTTGCGCACGCTAACAAACTGACAGAGCAATGCATAGGGTGTAGAGACAGACTGCAGCCAGCTTGTAAAAGTTTACAGACTCCAACCGTCGCTTTAAACAGAAACACCACTCGGCCTGTATAAATTACAGTGTAACGACACCATCAGTGAATGCCGAGGAAGCCATGTTAAAGTCCGGCGCTGCTGACATACTTCAAGCATGAAACTCCATAGCCTTGTTGGCCCGCTTCACCACATATAAGCAACGCCACATTCATCACTCGGAAACAAATTCCTTTGACCCGGCAGACACTTCTCTTTGACTCACGCTGGGGAAACAAGCACGACCGTAATGTAAGCAAATCTGATCACATACCACAAATCACAATCTGTTCAGCGTAAAAAAAATGAGTGCTACACAAACACACTGATACACAAAGCTAGATTATGTAAGCACGCTCATTTAACTGTCAGTATTTATCAAAGTGGTTGATGTTGGTCAAGTACACACCAGGACATCACTCCTGGCTTTATTTTTCACATGACGTGTCAGTCAGAGGACAGCGGTTATCAGTCTCACGTTTCCTTTTTCCATACAAATTCCTGCTTTGTCACCTGCTTTATCACCTGCTTTATCTGCTTTATCGCGAAGCTCCCCGCCATCTGTTTGGTATCAATCAACACCCTCATCAACACGGCGCTCATCATCATTATCAGACAGCAGGCTTTTGAAACGCTGTCTTGAAACACTTTCTGAAGTTTGTTTCCATCTAGACTCATTCTCCCATGGACAAAGACCCACCCACACACACTGGGAAACACATACACACATACCTCAGAAACCACAGCTTTCTCAACTGTGGGGGTACTGGGAGGAGAGTGAGAAACATGTAAAGGTCCGGGGTATGCACTCAGCCCTCATTTCAAAACGCTAAAAGACATGTTATAGCTGTGTTGAATGTCTTTCATCTTAATGTAGCTTGCTGTGTTAGCATGCTACTACTTGCTGATAAGGATGGCGTTCCATCCTGAGAGGAACACGCGTGTTTGGAAAAAGAATTTATGTCAGTCCATCCGATAGCTGCTGAGATGTTTCTGATTAATCTGATTAGGTCCTTGTTTTTTTCAAGACACAGAAACTGCACATTCAAATTAAATCAACACTTGTAATGTACTCTGAGTGGCCTGTTCGTTTCCAAAATACAACATAACCTCCAATTGCGTCATGTGTACACAAAAGTCTATCAAATGTCTGTTAAGGTAAGATGATTTATTAATCATCCTTCAGAAATAATTCTAAAAAAAATACTTTTTTTTAAGTATGAAAAACTAAACATAGTTTTGTGAAGCAGATTTCCTGTTTCTGTTTTTCCCTAACCTGTTTAACGCCTCAGATTTATCTTGCAACCTCAGGTTAAAAACCTCTGCTCTAATGTACAGTGGTAACTACAGCAAGACATAGACAGGTATAAGTTAACTACCAACATCCTAACTTGTCGTGAAAAAATAGCATCTCGCAGCATGAACAAACACAGGTTGACAGAATAATCTGTTTTCACACAGAAGTCTCATCCTTTCCAGCTCGAAGCTCTGGCTTTAAACCACTGTCGCTGCTCTTCCACTGGGAAAAACTGTCATGTCATGTTTTTCATTTGCCGGAAAGGTAGATATTTATATCGTGTGGAGTTCTCATAAGCAAACACAAAACCACATGTGTGTCACTTGTACACATTACTCCAACTCCAAGTGGAAATTGTGCTGCTACAGGTGCTGCGTTATATACAAGAACCATAAAATATCTTGAATAAGGACATTCAAGTTTAAAATATGGAGTAAAACACATGCCTGAAAGAGGCATACTGTGCGTCCATATTGGGGCCTACATTCACTTCCAAATGCCAAATAAAAGTATTTTTACTCTATCGGGACAGATATTGGGTTTCGATTTATGTTGCCGTGCTGCTCTTCAGGCTCCTATAAGCCTTGACGTCCAGCGCTGAAGTTATCTACACACACGCCATCTCCTTCCCTTTGATCCCTGTAGAAATCTGTCAAACACATTTATGGCCAGAGCTAATGTGTTGCAGGCCAGACGCGAGTTTGTTGAGAGGTGAGTCAGAGGATGAAGGTAAACGTACGCTTATGAAACCAGATCTGATGTGGTGAAAAAAACTGGCTGTGTTTTGGACTTGACTTGCTATTTTATATCAAAACATAATTAACTAAAGGTGTTGTTTTGGGGAAGGCATTTTAATCAGAGGAGAAACATCCTTATCGACTGATTTTTATGACTAAACAAACTAAATAAACAAACTCTCTTTGTTTCCATGACTGAATAAACTGAATAATCAAACTGACCTTAAAAAACACAACGTCATGCTGTTTTACTTTGTTTATATTTGGCGGCCATCTTTCTAGCTTCAAACAGTGTTCTGGTGACCTTATTTTCTTCAGAGAACAGCTTGTTTATTCAGTTTGTTATTCAGAGTTTGTATTATTACCTCACTAATATTGTAAATATTAAAATTTCTTCTCCAAACTACAAAGTGCCTCTTTAACTCACAAATGTAGCTACTTTGTTGGTGCTGCTCAATGGCGAGCGATCACACACTGGCAACACTGGACGGGTACTCTCTGTCAAAGCGTTTATTTATATTCAACAGTTGTGTAATCCTGCAGTTTTATTTTGGTGAATGCATCTGCAGTTTGTGTACAAAACTCTGCTGATTGTCGCGTTGCTTTGACGTCCATTTCCAAACCCCTTTAATAGCTGACAAATGCTAACTGACGTTCACACTAATCTGATCCACCTTTGTAGCAGAATTCTGCAAGTGCGATGGACGTAACTTCAAAGTGCTTCTCTGCCTAAGTGTTTGCAAACAGGAAGGTCTAGTCAGCTAAAGTGGCTAACCAGACAAAGACCCAATCCCGGACACTGATGTAATCCTAGTTCTAGTTCGGCAAGACAACACACTTATTATCTCCCCGATCTTAACGCAGATATGTAGACGGAGGCGGTTTCCAGACCCATACGAACATGATGAATTCTTCACCACACTTGTGCACCTTCAGGCTTGTTACATTCAGCACAAGATGTGTTACAGAAGTCCTTTCCCACACATCTATTATGCTTAAGGCGCTGCGCTGTTCAATCACCGCAACTGAGGCTTTAAGTATTTTCTGCACATATTAAACACAGGTGCACTAACTGAGACAATAGCCCGTGTTTTGCCAGAATCTGTTTTATGAGCGCTCAACAAATGTCTTGTGACACAGAAAAGCCCATAATTCAAGTGTTTGAAAGCAGGCTGACATGCAAGGGGACAGAAAAACAGTAAATACATTCTTTTAGAATTGAGAGATGACTTCACTACATTTGTCTTTGCTCTCTCCTCGCATGTTGTGCGAAACACTTTACAGTAGATCTGCCGGTATTCATGTGTATTAGACTTTATCTCTGCACATGCAAACACACGCTCACAGTCGACAGATAAATGATATTGCAACACGTTCTTTGGTAACTTCTCGCGCCGTCCCATTGAAATAACGGCCCTGTGGCTACAATGTGAAGAGGATGGAGGGTGTGTGTGTGTGTGTGTGTGTGTGTGTGTGTGTGTGTGTGTGTGTGTGTGTGTGTGTGTGTGTGTGTTGCAGAGAGGCCTCAACACATGGGAGTGCTGAATCTCCAGCTGCTCCTAATTCTGCCTCATGGGTTTTTATTTTGGCAAAGGGTGTTAACCGCATGCTAATGTGTGCAACCTCCGAGTTATGTGTGTGTGTGTGTGTGTGTGTGTGTGTGTGTGTGTGTGTGTGTCTCGTCAGTGTGCCCTTTTTCTTCATCGTAGTGTGTGTGACATCTGCAGGAAATGAGAGCCATCCTCCTATAGCTGATGAAGACAAAGGGACTGACAGATTCTATATGCTCGCTGAAGCCAAAACGTTGGAGAACATCCAAACTCTTTTAAAACTTTCTGCCCTTTTTCCCTAAATGGGTGACAATGATAGATCGCTCGGAACCGACACAGTCTTATAAGGAATCTGGAGCTGTGGGGAAACAAAGAAAAAGAAACGAAGTCGTGCTTCAAAGACAAATAGTTAGGTCATATGGCAACAATATAGCACAACAATAATGCACAATGTATGTGCATGGCATAGTGTTTGATATATGGAGACTTTGCCTCAACAAGGCTTTGAAACCACACAGAACTGCACCAGCGCTGCATCATGAATAAATGTGGTTTGAACTGGGGACCCTACAAGATTTTCCGATGTGGAATTGTGGGAGACCCCACACGTAACAAGTGTTTTCACAACGGTCTCCAACTGAAGCCCACACACTCCATGATAATGTGGCCCATCTCACCCTGAGATCTCACTGCAGCTTACATTATCCTGCAAGACTGCAACACTGCTTATTGTGTATCGAGTAAATACAAAGAGACGGACTTTAAAAGAGAAAAGATTTACGTGAAGCTGAGGCTGTAAACACACGGCGAGAATAGTTAGGACCATTTCAAAACAGGATCTGATGTGTGTGTGTGCAATCAGTAGGCACTGTTTATGAAAAATAGACAAATGAATCATTTTAAGGATGAATCAGTTCAGCTTTGCTGCAGATTGTCATGCCAACACACCGAGAATTCAAAACATTTCCCGGTTCATGTCGCAGACTTTCGAATTCATGCTAAAACCTGCAATGCACAATCCTACAGCGTGTAAAAGTTGTCAATATGTTTATTTTATACTCCAAACATATACTGTAGCTGCAGCTGACTGTAGCTGTCGTTACCTTGTTAGTTCAGTTAGTCGTGCTGCTAGCCAGACTACTGGGGGAGTCTCGATGTCTACACCAATAGCGCAGGAGCGTTGGACCGCCAGGAGAAAAAGGTTTTCATTCCCAGGGCTAGCTGGTTAGCATGCTAACCTCAGTAGATATCTCTGCAACACAGTACATAGATGTTTTTGACATAACAGCAAATGTGTTATTTCTTCACATTGTGTTGATAATTGTAATTAGTCTTTCATGTTTTAAACTAAAATTCTTACATATTGCACCTTTGATTTTTTTATTTTTATTTGGCACCTACATTACCCACAATGAAACTAAGTCACTGAGTGACATCCATGGAGGAAATTCATCAGATTGCATGCAGCTTCCTCTGGAGTCTCTACTTCATCACATATGCAGTAGTACTCCCTAAGACCTGTACACACACTTAGTGTGTAAAATTGGTGGAGTTACTAAACATTCTGCAACAACTATTTAAAGAGTAACACCCATTTTTTAACATATTTCTACAGGATTATTTCAATTTATTTGACCCTCCTATATTAGAGACACATGCAGATTATACATAACACAGTTTTTATGAGGCCCTTAACAGACATGTCAAAAGTAAATCTTTACAAGCATAACATTAAAAGGTAGTCAGGTAAGTGTATCCTCTGCTCTCAAGCCACTTGTGGCTGTACCACTGCAAATGGAAAGTCTTTGTCTCCCTCTAGTGGTTTACTTCTCCAGCTGACACTCATAGGTTCATGTACACATGACAAATGATGTACAATCTGTCAAGCCCTCCAGGGCAAACTTGTGATTCTGGCCTCGATAAATAAACTGATTTAACCAGACATAATGCTCCTATGACCATAATCTCATCAACTACAGTACTGCCAAACACCAATCATGTCATCAGGTCCAAACCAAATCTTAAATATTTGTCTCACATTACCACACAATTTCTTAATGCAACAATATTTAAACATTTATTTATGAGTTTCATAACAATATTTTGAATAACACAGACAGTAGTTGGAGCACAGGCCAATGTTACATCATTATCTCATCAACAGCCATTGACATACATTAGCACCCGTCATTCAAGAGTTCATCAGTGGGGAAAACTATTTCTAGAAGGCCCCTCCACAGAGTACTGGGTCTTGGCAATGGTTTTGCATTGTTGCAAGGATTTCAATGAAAAAGGTCAAATGGATATTTCACTTTTTAAATTCCACAACAACCAAGCCAAGACTAATCACCTCTACAGTGTTCCTTATGGAATATCTGTTGGAAAAGGGAAGGCAAGTGATAGATTAGGCAGTAAAACAACACTTTCAACAGTTTTCTTTGGCTCTCAAAGATGTCAGCTTCCTCACTGTAGACAATTAAACCGTAGTGTGTCGAGGAAAGTATGACGATAAGCCTAAAAACTGCAGTAGGTAATGTGTGTTAATGTTTAAATCTACCATCTGACATGTACTTTGAGTGTCTTTACTGCAGTATATGGTTATAATAGCACACAGTGTTGTATGTAACTTGTGCCAACCACTAGGTGGAGTTATAAATTAAGGGATCTGGCAACCACTGGGGAAAATGACTTTGCCCCATACTTCAGGGGGAACGTCTTAATGTTTGTAGGCATACATGTGTTCAGTTTATTTAAATACAGTTCAACATTCAGTGCTGCTATTTTCATGAATATAGACATAACTAAAAATATATATTAAGATAGTAAACTAGACTTATTTTGCTGCCATCTGTCACAGTGCATTGTCAGCTCCCTTTTAAAGATTTCAGGCACAGAATGAATGCAAATCAGTTACCAGCAGAAACGTGAAAGAGGCACAATGTGTTCTCCAAAGACACAACCATAAATTACCTTTCAGTGGACACTGTGTCCTTACTAAGCTTACTCAAGTACTGGAATGGCCAAAAAGACGAGATAAATCTTTGCACAGTGAAAACATGATAAATCTGTCTGTATCATCATTCACTGAACAAAGCAGAATACATTATGAGTACATGTGTCCCTTTTTCTTTTGTCCTGCTCAAACTTAAGCATGCATCTAAGCCAAGGCAATGATGCAAGCAGACATGTTGTTCCAGAAGATCAAGGTCAGGTATCAGAGATGTATGAGCCTGGAAAGAAGTACACTGTAAAACAAGTGCAATGCGGAACCAAAAATCAGCCTGGTTGGTCAGTGTCACAATTAGTTTCTGACCGCTATAGACCTGAAATGTGTCTATGCGCTCGGTTAAGATCACCCGGTGAGAGTTCAAGATTCAGAGGTTGAAGGTTAGATATCAGCAGGTCATTGTTTCATCTGTCTGTCGAAGGTGGCGCGTTGAGGGCCCGGCCTGCTCAGTAAGGCTCCGTGTTGATCCTTCTGTACAAGCAGCTGGTGAACACCATTCCACAGATCTGAAAACAGGAAGTGTTGGGTCAAAAAAGCGCTGCTCAGTCACCATGGAGGACTGCAGGAAGCTCGAATGCTATTGACTGTGGGGATAGAGAGGGGTTTAAGGTGATGGGGTTAGAATGGAGCTGGTTACTATGGAGATGTCAGGAGTCAAGCAGCCGTTATTGCAGCAGCATGTGTGTGCACAGGCTTGCACAAGCAGACACACAATGAGGCGCCGAGCGTGGGCTCAGAAAGAAGACGTACGCACAAATATTAATGTTAGTTATCTGTTTTCTTCACAGTGAAATGCACCAAAAAGTAATTCCGCTGACAAAAATCACGACTACTACTATGAAAGGAATGAATCAAAATTTGTTTGTCACTTTAGCCTTAAGGCTAATGTTGACCACAGAAACTCTTATCTGGCTATTATGTTGCACATTACCAATGTTTTTCAAGAAAAAGTTAAGCTATACTTGTGATGTTTTAACCTGGAACAGCTTATTTCTAATGATTCAGCTGTTAATGTAAGAAAAAAAGGAACATTTTAAAGAAACAACATCATAATTGTATTCCAATATAAACAAAACAGTGTTCTATAAGCTGATCCTGCTATTTAAATTAATCTGGAGGTTTCTACATCTATAAGGACACATTATCAGACACTACAATCTTCTGGCACCAAGCTCATTGATGTATACAGAACCTTATTAATTCCATGAGATATGCCTCACAGAAGCGCTTTGCTTTCACTACTATAGAAAAGGTCAACAATAAAGAAAGAACAGCAGGAACAGATATTGACCTACGCCACTGGGCCTGCCAGGCTTGATGGATAAACAGGCAAGTGCCAAGATTCCATCTTTGAGCCTCTAAAAGCCCTCTGAGAAACCCTTATCGAGCGAGTCAGCATTGTGTATGGACTCATCACAATCTCTCTGCAGACAAGTTTTTTTTTTCCCATCTCCAACACAATCGGTGATGGAGATGCAGAAACAGAAAAACATTGGCTCAATGAGAAGAGAGGTGAGAAAAACAGCCTCTCTGTATTTCTGTTTTCTGGAAGCCTAATTTCAGAAGACAGGAGAACTGAGAGGGAAAAAAAAGCAGTGATGTAACAGTGTAAAAAAAAACAGACAGAAAGAAAGAAAATCCTTGTTGCCAGTTGGATGGCGGGTGTCTGTTAAGATTGCACAACTGGGCATCCAAACAGAGTTTGAGTCATTATTCCTTGAATTACTATTCAAGAAACTCAATTTTCATAATAGCCTAATTTATTTTGATTGAACAACACTAATGCTTTTCCTGAATACTAATGAACTAGGAGGTGTCTGAAAAAATAAAAACAAAAATGAAGAAAAATTTGTGAAAAAGTGTCCTGGTATTACCTTCCCTTCAATTTCAATCATTAAAAAATAAATAAATAAATAAATAGTAAGTTCTCCTGCAACCAACTTTTGTAAATATCAGAGTACGATAGAAATATATCAAAATTGCATATCAAATCCATCCCCACCCCTAGCTATAGTCTTACTACAGAAAATTAGTTTGATGTTAAGATTTGAACTTAAAGGGTAACTCCACCAATTTTACACATTAAAGTGTGTTTACAGGTCTTGGGGAGTGCTACTGCATATGTGACAAAGTAGTATGAAACTTTTTGTGGCTCCAGAGAAAGCTGCATATAATCTGATAAATTGCCTCCAGTGATGTTACTCTAAGTTGCATTATGGGTAATGTAGGCACCATGGCTCTAGCACTGCACTCCTAAAACACTGTTGGACTCATTAGGAACAGTTTAAAAACAAATGATCAAAATCAATACAACAAAACAGAGATATCGCCATTTTTATTCCATCCGTTCTTCATCCTTTTCAAAACCTGGCACCTGCATTAGCCACAATGCAACTTGGCCAATGAGTGACATCACTGAAGGCAATTTATCAGATTACATGCAGCTTCCTCTGGAGCCACAGAACTGCTTTTTATACTACTTTTTTTTTCACATTCACGAAGTAGAACTATGTAAAAGCTGTAAACATAATTTAGTGTGGAAAATTGGTGGAGTTACCTTTTAAAGGAAACTGCCATTAGGAATATATAGTACAACCTTGGTATACAATGTAAAACACACCATAGTTGCTGTTCCTTTTCTTGTCAGCACAGGTACTTAGAATAAGGCGTCACTGTTACTGTATGAAGATAAAGAGCTGGGTTCTTGCTAACAACATCATTGTGCAGAAGCAGTTTTGATTAATCAAGCCATTCTCATGACGTGTTTGACCTTTATCACATCCTTCTCAGCCACAACAGCCCATCATCACAACATGCATGCAGAGCAACAATCTGCAAAATGAAGCCAAAGCCAGGCAGGCAGACAGGCAAAGGGTCCCGTGAGAAGAACATAAATATGCTCATTTAGTACGTGTAGCCCATAGATTTCACATTTAACACAGAGCCGACAGTCACACAGGGACAAACATGCAGTCAGATATCAAATTTTCACAATGCTCTCCAACCTTGTCTCTCCAGTTGATTAAACCGCAAAGCTGCTCTAGAGCTAAATCACAATGTACCGAAGTCCTCTTCCTCTTCTTTATAGAGCAGATAGATAAAGCAGGCTGTCAAGACAGCCCCGGCCAGCTACAGCAACACCACACACACACACACACACACACACACACACAGAGACAAAGACACACAGTACAATTCACCATATATGGGTTAGTGTGGAACACATAAATTACAGATGAAAACCACAGCTAGTCTAAATTAATATAAATTTGATTTCAGTGAGTCTGACAGTTTCTAGAGAGAGAGACGTATACTTAAACAGTGGACAAAGACAAGACATACAGTAATAAGACATACAGTACAACAGGAAAGCGAACATGCTTGGATTGGAAAGTGTTAAATCAGAATTAACAGGCTCACGTGGCACTTGCGATTGTACATCCATTTTCCAGGTATGTTCCATATATTCAACATCTCATCTATATGTTAAACATAATCCCTTCAGATTTGGGGATTAAAAAAAACTGTTACCTGCCTCAAGGAGATTACAGTCTAGTGATCGCTCATCTTCCGCTGTTGCAAGCCTCGATTATTACGGAAGAGAGCTTCTGGCCTCATGTCATGTACTTATTCTCAGCTCCAACATGTAAAATGTCACCCATTAAATGCCGCATCAGGTTTATGAATACCACTGGGAAGAATCAGCGCAGGTTTGTTTGCTCTCAAGTTTCCCTCAAGTTAATTCACAAAGAGGTGGTGCAGAGCTACAAGAGGACTGTCAGCCAGCACGGAATTGTAAAAAAAAGAAGGAACCCCTCTGTAAGGCTTAAAAGCTTTAGTCCATCTCAGACTGGGACAAATCAAATCACAGGATTGAATAAATTAGATAATGATAACAAAGAGACTAGGGTGAGATGAAAAGAAGAGTCCATTTAGGGGTTGTTGACCTGCGAGGGTACATTTTCAGTAATGGAAACATTACAATCCATCCGTCGGCCGTTATTCAACAAAGGGCGGCACTTCATTCAGAGAGGTAAAAGCAGCGTCATTATTGCTAAAATAATAATTGGGCTTATATAAAAGAACATCGGAATAGTATTCTGCTTCTTCAATACCTGTCTGAACTACATGTCATATTTTACCTACCTGCAGACAAGCCACTCCTATTCCCACAGCACCAATGACCAACAGGTGGTCCGCCAGAAACTGCTCCAGCTTAGTGATGCAGCCACCCTGCAGAGACAAAGGCTCTATGTTAAAAAAATTAAATCACATAATAGATAATACACCCCATTGCACACATAGACATTAGGCTCAAATTCTCAATTACTCATTTCATGAACTTGTGGGTTCATCAAAGCTCCCAGTTGGACAGCAGTCCAGTCTATTTATCTTGAGTACGGTAACTATCCCCTAAATCTATCCTCCCTAACAGTTTCATTAGTTTCAGGAAAAAGACATATAAACACACACACACACACACAACATAATACAGATTAAAAAGTGTTGGCTAAAAAAATGCACTAAATAGATACATTCATCATCCATGTCACGTCCTATAATGTTTTAGGGTATATCTTCTTGTTTATGCCTTAGCACATGATGCAGGCTGCTTAAAGTGGGCAATAAGAGGGTAAATTTCAGGGTTTGAGACAAGAAGGTGGAAAACTTCACCTAAGCAGCACAGATAAGCAATCAAACCCTCATCTTTTATTCATTTCCAGAGAGTTCATTTTATCAGAGAACAGTTTCAACGTCTTTTCCTCCATTTCTGTCACTATTACTACTACTACTACTCTGTTGATATTGTCTCATAGTGGCACGAATATTTTTGTCTACTAATAGTAAATTCCATAAATGCTCTGTGTTATTTTTACATCGAGTTAGACTTGTTAGTTAATATAGCGGCTGTCATTTAGAAATCCTCTCACCTCCACTTTGTAGATGTTGGAGGGGTGGTCTCTCTTGCCACAGTGAGGGGTGATGGTTTTACAGCAGCTGTCAGGCACCACCCTGCCGTCTGCTGGCTTCGACGAAATGTACACGCTCATCGTCCAATCATGGGAGTTGTTGCTGCCACAGCACTTGAACTGGAGAGGCAGAAAGAGGAAAGAAAAGCGGTTTGGTTTCATGATGTCATTGATGGAAAAGCACAAATCCCTCCTCCTTTTGTAATAACCGGGTCAGTTTCGTGAGGTTTAACTCAGATTAATTAATTTGGCTCAAACCACTTCCTCAAATCAGTCTTCTGTAAGTTTTGACAATACTCGCAGCTGAAGGGAGAGGCTCCTTTTCCTCTCAGGGACGTGGACAAAATCACTTCAGCCCTGGCTGTTTCTCCGCTCCTTTTTGGAACAATCCTTCAGCAAACCCAAATAAATAACACAGAGCGAAGAGCATCTTCTACTGAATTTCAGCATAATTTAAAACTACTTGACATTTGGTTGCTGCAGACTGAGTCATGGAGAATCAACTTATAACAAGTGCAACTATACCATGCTAGCTGGAGAGAAGTGCTGCATATAATCTTACATAAACCAAACAAAACCTCAGAGGCTTTCACAAATATAGCCCATACGTCCTGTTGTAGTCTGTCCACGGCTAATGTGATGGCCTCCTTCCCTGGCTGGGCGTAGTTCTCCGTCATAGTCTGATTTAGATGCTGCTTCAGCTCCTCACTCAGCTGGAACGAAGACAGAGACAGCAGGCACACAGTGAGAAACAGTGTGCGTGAGACGGAGAAGATGGGGGGGTATTTATGGGAGAGAACAAACTTTATTTTGTAACCACAAGTTGCTTCTTTGATCACACATGGGACACAAAAATGTACAGGAGCAAAGACTATAAGGTGAGAGAGTTTCAGAGGGATACTCTTGACAAAAGGGAAAGGGTGGGAGGATTAGGGCGAGAGAGAGAGATAGCTACTCCCACGCATCTGTGAGTGCTGTGATTGAAAAGACATAGCAAAAATAAGACTTTAAACATAGCCTGCGATGTGTGTATGTTTGTGCACACACACACTCAGGAGAGGAAAGAGAAACAGAGAGAAGATGAGAGCCCTTATCTTTAAAGTGATTCTATCCTGTGCTGAACCCTTTTCCATTATAATAAATCTCTGAGCTTGCCCGCAGATAGCACTTTGCTCTTTGCAGTCTTAGCTGACTGACAGGTGGATGTTTGTGAGATAACAAGATCCTAAGAGCTCTGTGTTAGATAAGACTCCAGAGGCTGAGCATAATGCTCAGTGCAGGTGGCAGACGGTGACAACCCACATTCAAACAGAAAAAGGAAGAACGGCAAAAAAAAAAACACAGCTCAAAGATCGACTGTAGATTCTCCAGTGGCTCATCATTGTCTTTCATGTCCTTTGAGACGGAACAAAGACAACGAGAAGCCTTTTCTTAGAAGCACTAACATCCTCAACGAAGCCTTGAACTCACACAGTCACTAAATCACAGATAAGCTGTATGCTAATAATGAGGTAAGTTAAAACCTGAACGAAGAAGAAAACTCATTTTTAATTTTTAATATCTATCTTTAACTTCAACTTTTAGGCACCTCTGCTATTATAACTGGAAAGGTGGTGAACAGTGATAATTACCTGCTATGTGATTATCATAAGTTCATTAATTTAGTTAGGTATATATATTACCGTATCTATTTATATTTCTGTATTCATTCGCAATTGTTTAGTCTTGTTTTTATAGGAAATGTCTCAGCCTAAATAATGAATAAAAGCTAACTGCAGTTAGACATGACTGTGGTACAGTGGAAATTTAGAATTGTAGCACCAGCCTGAGTGTGCATTATGCAAATATATCAAAATCAAGATGAGTCGGAAAATTATGATGCCACACATTCAGTGTAAGCCACCAGTGGATACTACACATAGTCAAATTATTGCATTGCAGGAATTTTTCACAAAAAAAAAACCTACAATACTGTCATGGATAATTCAGTTTTTTCATGCCCTGCTGCATTTCTCAGAAGTGCCTTCACTGCAGAGCTTTAACGAGCTATTTCGTAGAAAGTGCTGCTCTTCAACACTAACCCAGAGGCCAAACACAATCTGTAACACATAAAGAGTAATTAAAACCTTCTCTGAGGAAAACACCCTCACTAACTGAATCCCTGTCTGCATACCACTTTCTATCTGCTAAATAAACATACAAATATTTTAGTATAAGACACATCAGGAGCAGTGGGTCTCATGATGGATATCTGGACAGAAATATTAAGGTTTTTAACCCTTTCTTCTAGTGCAGCTTGAGCACAGCTGAGGGCCTACAGGCAGCAAGTAAACCAAATAAACGTGAGAAAGTCTTCAAGTGACCACTGTGGTGTACAGTTAAATGCAGAACTATGTGTCACTTTTAACTTTATTAAGTAGTGATCGCTTACCCTCTGGTAATAGACATAAGCCAGTACTCCAGCCACCAGTTCAATCAAGAAGATCACCAGCAGGCAGAAGAAGTACTGTGGATGAGAAAGAGGAAATTAAGAGAGGTATGCTGAGGACTGTGGTAACTGATTTGAGAAAGTTGTTCACACTCGTGACGGCTCAATAATAAAAACTTCCATCAACTGTCATCATGCTGCATCTGTCACTTCTAACACAGATGGCAATGCTGCGCAAAATGAGACAACCAAAAATCTATTTGACAGTCTGTGGAATCCCATTTCTCTAGGGGCATCTTTAAGGAGCTCTCCATGCTGCTTGAGAACAGCTCTATTATGTGTCATAATTAACTTCAAAACACCGTCCTGGCAAAAACTAAATAAGGTGCTTTAAATATCAATCATCGCAACATAAACATGAACAAAAACGTCTCTGAAAAATAAACACTGATGGCTCTAATTATAGGCTTCATGATTCGTGATAAGCACTATTGTACGTGTTGAAATGCAGAGCTTATGTAAACTTTAGTGAACACATCGCCCACACATGTAGAGTGCTCAGGCAGCAGTAAAATAACGCAAGCACAAACTTTCATTGTTTAGAAAATGGTTCATATACCACACACACACACACCTACACACACACAAACGGGCCATGCTATGTAATACAAACACACACATACAACTAATTAGGCCCACCTGTCGCGGAGCGGGACAGTTTGACAGCAGCAACAGCGCTGCTTTACTCGAGATCATTATGGAGAGACAGATGCTATAACCCATCCTGCATGACGCGGGAAACAAAATGACGGCAAACTGGTCAAACAAACCGCCACAGGAGAGCGTTGATCTCACTGAATGAACATATGACACTTAGGAAAACATTTTCTTCTGTTTTGCTGCTGTCACAGTAATAACATCATGCAGAAACGCAAGCCTGCTCTGTATCTCTTGGTTACAAGATTTAAAATAAATAAATAACCAACAGTCCAGTCTGTGTGCCTGCTGCCCACACAAAATGCCAACTTTCTTTTAACACATGCACACACATACATGCTGGCATCACTCATTAATCTCCCCAAACTAATCTATAAATAGCACTTCAATACAGATAATATTCAACCAGCATGCACCACACAGACTCCAAATCTTCTAAGCATTTATTTCTTCACTCCTGTAAGCCCGTTTCTCTTTCCTATTGCTCCATCCATCAACAGCAGATAGATAGACCTATAAATAGTCCTGCGGCAGTGAACGTTCACCTCCCACCTGCCTCTCTCCCACTGGGCCCTGTCTCTGTAAAATAATGAGGACAGTAAGGGTCCTGTCAGAGTCATTTGTCAACATGCAGTGGTAGAACCTTCGACCAGAGAAGCTCCATATTATGTTGTTGCATGTAGTTGTGCAGAGAGAGCAAACCTTTGTGTACACGTGGGCGAGCACCGAGGAATGACAATCTCGGACCACTTACAGGGACCATCAGCATTGTTGCCCACGTGATCATTCATATTACATAATGTTTCAAACATGTGCAACATGAGGAGCAACCAACCTCTATCAGAAATATTCGATAAAAGCTTCTAGCAGTGGTATGGCTTTCCTTCAGTCCACGAGCTGCAAGTTATTTAACATTATCCTGAATCCTACTTACACACACCTACACATACAACATAATTTCATCTTGAGTATCCAGTATGCATCCTGTATCAATTCTTCTTATAACAAAAAAAAAGTACATTAATTTCTTAGATACTTACTGCAAGTAAAGTATAACACAAACAACTGTGTGTAGTACAAACTATACAGGACTTCACAACAAGACTTAACAAAGTAGGATGTGCTCCTGGATCAACATACATCCTGGACGAACACTGAGATCATCCAATCACAGCTCTCTGATATCATCAGTAGGCTACTCCTGTGCTTCCTTCAGAATTCTTCTGTGCTTCTGAAAAGTAAGGCAACTTTCCCAAATGGAAGTACAAAGAAAATACTCAACTGCAGCTTAAATCATTAAAATATTATCATTATATTCTACTGCCTACTTAGAGCTATAGCCAAATGAGCTACTGTGGGATAAGCAAGTCATCTTGCGTACTAGCAGGCTGTGCTAAAAAGTGCTTGCCAATAAGCTAGTATATTGTTCACCAACATTAGCACTAGAATATAATGATTAATATGAATGATTAAATGATATGCATTTAGGATTTTGTTCAATTGTACGTGCTTCAAGGAAAGGAAAAGGTAGCTTCCTTGGAAGGAAGTTTTTCATTTTGCCCCAAAAAAAGAAAAAATATGGCAATGATACTACAGCCAACAAACACTGTACAGATTCAGCTCAGTTTTAACCCACACTGGTTGCCGCTGGTTGTCATTATGTGCAGTTTGGGGGGTCAAGATGTTTGGTCAATAGCCCAAACAACAATTTGACTCTGGGACAATCTGATAGATTTCTGGCATGTTATGTCAGACATTTTGGTCTCCTGTCTTTGAACAGTTCCACAGACCGATATCCTCCATGGCTGTTGTCAAAAGAACTGTAATAAACCACAGGGAGCTCATTTCAACACTATTGGAGTAGTAATTGAAATGTTGTGGCTAAAAAGGAAGTCTCGAGACTGCTGAGATATTAAAGTGATATTTGCTGCATAACAGGCACTATATTCTTTGCATTTTCAGCCATCTGAGGCTTCATATTTTTTATTTTTTATTTTCCATTCATAGTGGAATTGCCAAAGTACTGCTGACTTTCTCTCTTTGTCATCTTGTTTGAATAAACTTTAGAATTAGAAATGGACAAATCTGTCCTGGAATTCTGTGCTTACGTTCGGCGTGGGCACCCACAATGTAGATGGTCAGCTAATGTGTACGTTGTGAGCATAGAAGTCAGAAGGTGTGTAGTCTGAGCTTACAAAATGTCCAAGACCAATTAAAATCGTAGAGTGTGTGCTCAGTTTAACAGAGAACACAATCATCGTTTCAATCATCATTAGAGGTAAATGTGATATCAATTTTAAGTCATATCATTAGCGGACAGGGTGATATAATAAATCAGTCCTCAACCAAGAATAGATTTTGGGTTGATTTAACTGCGCGCGCGCGCACGCACGCACACATGCACACACCTGTGTGCTAACAAAATGAATGAATGAAAATGAAATCGTACTGTACCACTACCCCACATTTTAACATCTTCAAACACAAAGGCATGGGTCTCCCCATCTCACCGTGGAAAGACAGCTCCTCTGTTCCCGGACGACAGCACAGCAGCCCAAGAAGCCTGTAACCACCACCAGGCTGCCGGCCAGGATGAGGATATAAGCCGAGACAGCAAAAGTGCTGGAGGCCAGCAGACTCAAGTAGTCACTCTTCTCTAGCACTGTCCAAACACCTACACCCAAAACCGCTGCTCCACCAACCTGGAAGAGAAGGGGAGAGGGAGACGGAGATACAAAATTATTATTAGTGCATAAAGGTAAAGAAAGAGATATCATAAAACTGATATGGGTGGAGACAACAAGATTCAAAAGGCATGATAAAAGCAGGGTGAAAAATATTGATTAAAAAAATGGAGAAAGGAGACATGGATGACTTAAACAGAGAAACAAAGTGTGTCATGTCCATTCAATCTTACAGGAAGACAAATAAAAGACGAATAAAGCACAACACTTCACAGGGCAGGAAGTGACACATAGGAAGTGAGTACAGTACTATGAACTGAGTCATAAAAAGTGGGTGGAGGTGCACAGTGGTATAAAATAGGGCATAACGAAAAGAAAGGTAATAAAAAAGAGAAACTGGGAGAAGTGGCCAAGCTTAAACATATATAACAGACACAGAAGCAGTGGAACTTCAGAGATGACATCAGGGCATAATGAGCACTCCCCTCACAAACAATCCTGGATAACAGACGCAGGGTGGCGTCCAGATCTGTTCCTCTCATTAGTTTCAAAGGCGCATGGAGAGGAAATGCCTCAGAAAGTCTCTCCCCTTCATCCTCCCATTCCATTTCCGTCAAAAGCAAGATCCACAAACTCACAACAACACATGCCCAACCAAGGAGGCACCACTTGAAAACACACAGAGCCCAGAGGGAGAGGACTCTTCCAGAACTATAGCAAATATATGACTTTTATTTAATTCGTGTTGATACAAATGCAGTGTCAAAACCATTTACAGGATTCAAATTCCTTATAGAAAGAAATCCTTGTTACCAAAAGATGTACTGCCCTGAAGGCTGTTACATGTTGTAATGGTGCAGCAATAAAAAACAGGCTAAAAAAGGCAAGTTAAGAAAAATATGCCTCTAGTCTAAGGAGGAGGACAATGTGTTTCCTCAGGAGATGAGTTTTAAGGTGGTAACTGAGCATTAACCTGAACCTGATGATTGATCCATCTTCTCTCTTTAACCTCTCTCCCACACACAATACTCTCTTCGCTTCAGACTTCGAAAATGTTTCAAAGCGACCCCAGTGATTCTGCACAGTAGCTGCAAGAGCTTATTCTTTTAGCAGCAATTGCAGTATCATAAAGTGCAGTGCCAGAGAGCCGGTCTGACACACTGTTCCCCTCCATACACTGACAAGCCCTAAATAATCTATGACTCACTTTGGGCCGAGTCCATAGCTCAGCCATTTCAGAATCAGAACTATCCTTAATCCTCTTTCTGTTCCTGCAAGACTCCTTTCTCCTTGACTTCTCTCTGCCTGCAGTTTTCACAGGAACATAAAAGCCCTTTCACTTAGTCTTATAGTGATTTCCAGACCCAAACAGTCTTCTGCGGGATCCAGAATAAAAATCTGCGCAAGTCAGTGGAATGTGTTTTTTACTTGTAAACTGGTAACAATTGGTTTTTGAGCAAAAACATGCAAACATAATAGAGTAAAATAACCTAAAATTACCTCAAGCATGTTTAAATAAATATTGTGTACTTAGTTCCTTAGTAGTAGATCAAATTTTTTGAAATATTTACAACTGTACTACAAACTCTGACTGTCCCACACATGCACAAGGGGGTCGAGATATATTCTGACTTTACAAGCAGCAACTCTACTGGTTTAAAATCTGCAGAATTTTGCAGCCACAGATTTCGAGTGGGCCTGGCAATTTCCTGTTCACTAAACATATGCAAAAGCAAAGTACTCCATAAAAAATAAATCTAATTTGTACATAGTCATTGTGAGCTCTGACAATTAATTGGTTGCCAAAAAGGTTGAATTTAAAGCTTTATCAACTGAGGTTGAGCACCACATTGCAAGTTATTACAAGGAAATAGCTGTAAAGGTTTTTTAATGCCAAGTGTTGTGAGTGTCGTAGCTTTAAAAGAGGACTACATTTGCTGCTTTCACTTACCCAGAAGAGAAAGTTGAAAACAAAGAGCAGGTACTTGAGACACACCGTCAGCCAGTCCTCCTGGTCATCTTTATAAACCGCCGACATCTTTCTTCCTTCAGTTCAATTCTGAAAGTGCAGATTGTTTCTCAATTCTGTAACAGGATAATGGAAAACATAAAATTTGATAGCAATGCACAAAGTTTTCACAACATCGAAACTTAAATTTGAACTAAAAAACAGAAGTCTTGTAGAAAAATATTGTCTCGGTTTTGCTTCTACAACCCAGAAGCCATATTCTATAATCAAAGGGAAAGGCAAATGAAAAGGATAATGCTGCTAACACACATACTGACACTGACAGGTAACTGAAGCCGGGCCAAATTAGTCAGGCAAAGCAAACCTATACATGTCAAGGCTCAGCCTATTGTCATGAGACAGCTCTGCTTGAAATGTGTGTCACGGCGAGTGAGAGTAATCACAGTGATTGTGTTTGCCAAAGGGATACAGCTGCCTATCAAATGTCACAACAAAAGCAACATCTTAGCGGCACTGTCAAGTCCCCTTTTCAGCATGTACACTTTGCCTGCGTCACAAAATCAAGTAAGCTACAAATAAAATAACTCAAGTCTTGTTCTCACAGCTGATCACACAGGAACAATCTCAAGGGCCCTTTGAGTACGACTGAGAAAACCTGAATCTTACTAACAAGCAAAAGTCACATTTCTGTAAAAAAAAAAAAACAAAAAAAACTGGAACATGAAAATTTTAATTTTAATCTATTTTTCCTATCTGAAATCGTTCTGCTATAATTTTATTATAAAAAGGTAAGATAATCGTAATAGTTATTGAACATAATCACAGTTTGAACATCCTCTTGTTATATCCACAAACCACATCTTTAAATTATTCATAGCAAGGAACAGACCATAAATCTCTGAATCATTAATTGAGTTGAGCACAGTTTCAGTGCTGTAAATAAAAGGCCAAGGGGTGGGAAGCACTTAGACCAGGAAATTGATCCATATTGTCCTTCAGTCAGTGGATAGCACCATAGGAAATAGTGCAGAGTTTGTGTTTGTTGACCAGGGAGTCATAAACCTACATATGTTGCATAACAGCATACAACAGTGGTCGTGTTTGTCAGGGAGGAAAGTGTTGGATTATTCAGAATACTTAACCAGGCCTAACCTTCAGTACTGTACGTAACTTATTTGCCTTGTGAAAAAGGGTTAGTTCATCCACATTACTAAAGAAAATGTTCTCCACTCTTGTGGCACTGAGCCACGTGGACAGTTTTGGTTTTATTTGCCCAGGGTTTGAGATACTGTATCAGCCTTCACCCTGGTACAATGGGAATGAATAGAGTTGCATCTAGCGTGTTCACATAAAAATCTCTTTTCATACATTTTTCCCATTGCCTCTGCATGAACCATTTCTACATGGATTGTTTCTTCAAGAAAAAGTTGTTCTAATTGCAGATTCATCTACCTCACCTTTCTGAGGGAGCAAGGCTAGTGAATAAAATGTTGAGACACGTTTGCAAGTATAAAAGTGTAGGAAAATAAAATGTATAACGGCGTCTGTTAACTCATGTCTTTCCTCCTCTATTTCATGTATAACACAACGAGGGTGCACTGCTGAGGGTTCAATTCTGTGCACACTTGTCAAAGCGATGTCATTTTGTGACGGTAGGCCAAGTTTTTTGTTCACTTTGGCGTCTTGCAAAAGGAACGCTTGGAGGCCTGAAGCTGGAAGTTCAAACAAGGAAATTCCGACCTCTGACTTTACCTGGGCTGCCCACTGCTACTCAGGGACTGGTTTAATGCAGAGAACAAGTTTCACTACGTTGTACTGAGTATGAATTCATGCACTAAATAATGATTCTTACTCTTCTTCATCCTGTTTAGTGTATTTCGGGAAAGGCATTGCTATGGATTTTTGAAATGTAAATGTCAATGCTATTACAGCCCGACCTGTATATCAGTTGGCCGATATTATCGATCAATATTGGCCTTTGTCCAGACATGTGACTGATATTGTTTGGTCCATGTCGAGTCCAGCTCTTAGTTAAAGCAGGTCAAGTACATTTTTTTCTCCCGTTGAAGACACTGCACTATTCACCTGCAGTATCTGGTCTTTATAAAGAGAAAAGACAAAGTATCAGTAGCTGTCTAAAACTGCAATTATTGGCCAATTGAGCTTACCCGTTCAAAAAGAATAACTGATATTAATTTGTACTATAATATATAATAATAATAATATAATAGAGTCCACATCTGCCTCTGAAAGATATATCTGTATTAGCGCAGATGTTTCTCGATATGCACAGATGCTTGGGTTAATTTATAATAAGTATTCCTAGTTATTTTGGGCGATAAAGTTTATATTTAAAGCGTAAAATATTCTTCTGCCATTACATATTCATCGCAAGTGTTTGATAATCACATCTGAGGGATCAATGCAAAAAACACATGTATATTGGCTGATATGTCAATACAAAAAGATTCCAGAATCGGAATTGACCCCAGAAATCGAGTATCATTTGGGGCTCTAAATGCTATGAACAGCCCAAAACAAACATTACTCCCTACAACTGTGTTGGAGTGAAAGCAAAGTCTTGGCTCATGAAACAAGGCTAATCCCACAGCTCAATGTGGATAGAGGTAAGTGACAGGAAATTCTTGTGTTTAATTATTGTAATTTGGGTAAACCAACCGTTTAAAGTTACTGTTAACTCCACACTGACTTATTTCTATAAAATTTCACTTAAAAGGCACACGATGTACAAATGTTAATCAGAAGAGAAAAAGCTTAATTGACTGAATTTTATGCCTAAACAAACGTATTAAATAATTGCTCTTCAGTTTCATGACTGAATAAATTGAATAAACAAACTGACCTTAAAAGGACAACACAATTTCATACCGTTTCACTTTTTTATATTTGGCGGACCCTGCATCTTTTCTAGCTTCAAACAGTGTTCTTGGGACCTTAATTCTGTCTGAGAGCAGCTTGTTTATTCAGTAAAGGTAGGTTTGTCCTACTGTGAACGTTAAGATTCTGACTTTGAATTTCTTCTTCATCTTTTTTTAATCCACTCGAATTGTGCCATGAGTGCTGTTTGTAAATTTCAAAGATGATTTTCCAAGTCAATAAAGTCACAGCTTGTCGTTCATATAGGAATATATCATCGCCTCACTCAACACACGTCACCAAAACCAATATGGCAGCAAACTCAGCACGGTAAAGGTCCTAAAAAAGGTGAAAATCGCAATAAAACTGGTTACATTGACAGCTGCAGTGATGTGAAAGGGTAGTTCGTCCATTCTGTGAGCTGTTCTACAAGGTTTAAGTTATGGGTTTTGGTGACCTTTGGACGAGACGATGTCACGTTGGCTGTTTGGTTTTTATAATAACGTATTTTCGCAGACTTATCTTTCATTGGTTTTATGACAAACTGCGACTTTATTTGACAAACATTATACATCATGTCGTTCATGGCACAATTAAAACGGGATCAAAACACTACTTGTCTTTCTTTATTCACTACCATACAAAGTTCTCTCGAAAATAAGGTCCCAGAAGGAACGTGACTTTGGCTCTCTATTGTCCTCAACGAATTAAGTCACCTGTTATCGAAAAATTAAAAAAGGGGCACTATGTAGTTTTGGAGAAGTTATTCAGAAATTTTAATATTTACAATATTAATGACACCAAGTCCATTTCCATAACTGAATAAACAAAAAGAAGAAAAAGGTCCCCAGCACAACACAAAGTAAAACAGTATGAAACTGTGAAATTGTCTGTTTATTCACTTTATTCAGTCATGAAAATTAATTAAAATGCCTTCCCCAAATCTACATAGTGCACCTTTAAATACAGTCGTGTCAACGGTCACCTCTGGTCAGTTAGTTTCAGCTGCTAGCTAAGTTAAGCTAGCGGCGGCTACAACCGTTGCCCGTCCAGATGCGTTGACTGGCGGCGTCGGTGTCCTGCTAAAAATGGTTTCTGCTCAGGATAACATGCCCTACCCTCGGACATTTCGGACTTTGACCACATGCAGGTGTCCTTTTAGCGTCACAAGCACGGCCATAAACCTAGCAAATACACGTCCTTTACGGTTAAAGGAAAACTTTCTTGCCTCGCATGTTTTCGGGATGGGGTGTAGGCTCGAGCATCCTGAAAAAACACACACACACACACCTGCGTCGTTGATGCGCAGGGCAAAGTTTGACCAAATTATCTGGGCGTTACATCGAAAAACTCACATTTTCGTCCCCATAACCGAGAACACACTCACCAGACTGACGTTAAGTGTGGATAAACAACCTCCTTCTGATGCAATTCCCGTCAAATGAGCGTGTACGGCACTGCAGCAGAGCGCGTTTCGTCCAGCCAAGCTTGTTGCTCTCAGGGCGTCCGACAGCAGGTTGGAGAGGATGCTGCCTTTGGGTGCGGCTCGTTTTTTTCGAGGTTGATATAAATCGTAGGACTTTTACACACAGATTGCTTAGGAACAATAGAAAGGAACCAAGTCTTAGAGGCCAAGCAGAAGGATTTCTCTTCAAATGTGCCAGTGGTGTATACTTTATGCTCTTAAATGTATTTGTCAAGAAAAAATGTACACCGTCATCTCATTCAAAGACAGGAAGAGGTTTGTTTTAAAATAAGGACTGGGCCAAACCAAGCCGATTATCGAGGCTATACAAATTCACGATAACGATATTGTCTCAAAAATAGAAAAGAAACGAAAAACATGCTATCAGTCAAATTCATCTTCAACTTTGTTTATTGTGTTTTGTCTCTTTTTTGACAAATAAATCAGACTCAAAACACAAATGTAGGAAAGAGAGTCTTTAAACATAGCCGTAATAAAAGCGTACAAAAAGAACAATTATGCTTAATGAATAGCGAAATGGCAACCAGATGAACTGATAAGCAAAAGATCCACAAGGCATAACATCTGCGCTGGATTATTCACACACGATACTATCAAATGTGTATTATTAACTTGATATAAATATACTTTTTTTATCTTAATTGTCAATATGGGTAGCCAACACACCTATTATATCAGATTTGGGTACCAACCTCCCATCTGTAGTCCATTGGCAGGTAGACACAAACACTACAAAATCCAATTAACGCAAATACATGGTCAAAATATGATAACTATTAACTGCAACGTATGATGAGTTTCATTTCAATCCATTATCCAAAGATATGTCGTGGATACATGCAAATATAATTAGAATATGTTAAGTGTCAAATAAATGTTGAAATTATAATTTTTTTTTTTTACTCATTGGCTGCTTTGATTGTTATTATATTCAATTTGTGAGATGGTTTTAAGGCTACACAAAATGCTGGAAACATAACACAATTTTCTGACGGTCCTTGAAGGCAGCGCGGTGCGAACTTGAGGAAAGGGGTCACAACTGACAGAGAAGGAAATGTTGCTGCTGCACTTCAACACGAGATAGGCTGAATAAGACCGTGCCATTAACACATAGCCCTGGTAACAATGTAACCACACAGCCCCTGAAGAATTTCACAATGAGGTGTACATGAATAAACAAAGATAAAGGGGAAGAAAGCACTGACTGCTGGGAACAAAGCCTCAAACTTATGTGTGTACGCTTCTTTTTTTCTTTTTTTTTTTTTGCCAAGGCCTGTGAATGAATGTCTGTTAATGAATGTACGATAGAAGCCTTCGCTGCTGACTTGGGTACAAGTCATTTTGAATTCCAGTCCAGTGAGAGTAACAATAACTCTTCAAATGGCTCTTCTGTATGTAAAGAAGGCCATGCAATGACCAAACAGAGCACCTCTGTGATCCAAAAGGGAGAGATGGTGATTTTAGTTTTCACCTGAGAGACAATCAGCCTTGATTCGATTGCCTGGACTTGGCTGTGTGTAGAGTGATTTCCTCACCGAAGACGGGAAAAACAAGACCTAAATGTGTATGAGAAAAGATTTGTGAGAGAAAAGACAGACGGAGGAAGAAACAGTGGCGGACTCAGGATGTTTGAGGGGCGAGGGCGATAAAAAATAAAAGAAGGGCATGTCTGGGGGTCAGGGGGTGACATATTTCTAGTGAACTGGAAGGGCACCCTAGAGGGCACTTTACCATGTTTTACCTACTATAGGATCATCCAAGAAGGACGTTTTTTCGAAATGCGTATATTCGTTTTCATAGCATAAAAGCCAATAATGTCTTCTTAATAAAGTAGCTTGTAACAGACCTTGTTGCTGCCCCTCTGTTGTTTCGCAACACTTACCATGTGCTCAGCGATTATTTTTTTTCCATCACAGCAAGACTTCCTCTCCGACCAAAACAGACCATTTGCTCTGTTTGCACCTCAGTAATTCAATAAGCTTGCAAGCTATTAGGAGTAGATGATGGCTGCAGGGGGGGGGTGGACTCAGCAGTGGTCACCTGGACCGGCGACAATCAGTCTACCAAAACAACATTACTTAGCAGGGGATGTCATCCGTCAGGTCAGGTTTTCCCCAATTAACATCATCCAACCAGAGCATGGAGAAAACCGCAGGATATCATCGTTCCCTGGGTAGGAATTTGGAGTGTGCCTGTTTTCCGTTTGCTCATATTTACCCAGGTGACACATGGTAGAACAAACAGAAATGTGCCCCCCCCCAAAAGCCAGCTCATTTCTATGCCTAGCCAGTGCCTCTGTGTCCAGTCTCACTCTGCTGCAGTTAGTTTATCACCTCTCACGCTTTGTAGCCCCGCTAAGCCACCTAATGCTTTCTCCCACGGGGAGAGCGGGAGCAGGGCATGACTGAGCACGCATGTCAAACGCAAACTGGTTAAGGGGGAAGGCAAACATGATGTGCATCGCGGCGTGTGCATGTGCGATTGTGCGAGCGACAAAGAGAAAAGAAGGCATCTTGTGAAAAATAAAAAAATAAAGACTAGGAGAACACTTGCTACTGCGGTGTTGTGCCACCGTTCATTTAAATTTCACATGTTTGCCAAGTCCTGGCATCTGTTTGCTTGGATGCACGCCTGTCTACTTGGGCGGACAGCTGGGTGTTTGTCCCGTGGTGAAATTGTGCACGGAGAAAATGAGAATTAGCAAGGATGTGTGAAAGTAATGGGTAAAAAATGTCTTGCTTGGTCAATTGAAAAAAAAAACTGAATATAATTATATTAAATGACATAGATATCTGACTCTGTTTTAAAGCTTTTTCTATGTTTGTTTTTTTTTCTTTTTGGCACAGTTATATCAGTCATTTTGTTTAGCTTTGTATAAACCAGAGGCTCAACTTCAAGCAGGGCCTTGTGAAAGTGCAATGGAGCAAAGTCTGAGCCACTCCTGCTTGTCGTGCCTGACCTCTTGTGGTCACACTCACCTGGAAGCCACATGACAGGCCGGCCTCTTCAAAGAGAGCACAGCTGTGGTTTAACGCGCCGCCGAGGGACGACAAAAGGCCGTGGTATCTACAGATGCAAAACCTTAAAACAGACGGCAGATAGATTACTACAAGAATCTTATCAAGACACAGAGATGTATCGGACAGTGCTCTCCTGCTTTAGTTTGCTGGAGTCATGATAATCTCTTGGACATTAACCAACAGCCAGGTTTACAGGTGAAACAGGGAATTGCCATAGTGAAAGCTATAGAGCGGTGTAGGGATGACATATTTTTGTGGGCTAATCTGGAAGTCAGCAATGCCCTAGCTCCCTCAAAAAGAAAAAATTGAATTAGATTTTGGATTATTTCCAAAAGTTAGCTCTATGACCAGCACAAGTTTACGATAGTGACACGTTTCGTTCAGCAACATAAACTAAAGAGACTACAATGCGGTCACATGACTTCAACGTCAAAAGCCTCACAGAGCTGCAAGCATAACTTCAATCACAGTTTTTTGCCTTCTCATTGAAAAATAAGATGAAAGACTGAAATA
>CM077805.1:9286874-9297643 GCA_039737535.1 Lagodon rhomboides
AGGCCCTATTTTATCCACAGGGAAACATTTCATATCATCTTTCATCTTATTTTTCAACGAGAAGGGAAGAAACTGTGATGGAAGTTGTGCTAGCAGCTCTGTGAGGCTATTTAATCACAGTGGTGCTTCAAGCTAAATGCTAACAATGTAGTGGTGGAAGAAGAAGTTGTCTACTCAGGTCCTTTCTATGAGTAAAAGTAACAATACCAAGATTTAAAACTACTCTATTACATGTTAAAGTCCTTTAAATTCTTACCAAAGTAAAATAATGTACTGTAGGTATTTTTTTTTTTTTTACCAAAATATAAATGTAGTACAGCAGAAGTATAAGTTACCTAAAATGAAATATACTCAATTAAGTACCTCAAACTTGTACATAAGTGCAGTACTTTAATAAATGTACTTAAGTTACTTTTCCACCTCTGCTGACATGCTCACAATGACAAAGCTAACATGTTGATGTTTAGCAGGTGAAACGTTAATCGTGTTCACCGTCTTCAGTTAGCATGTTAGCATGTTGACAGAAGCATTAGACATAATGTACAGAGGCTAACAGGGACGTCATGTAGCTGTGCAGGTGTGTGTGTCCTCAGAGGAAGATGGATGTAGAATTGGTGATTTAAGCCTCCGTCAGCCTGCTGACACGCTCACTACGACAGAGCTAGTATTCTGATGTTCAGCTGGTATAATATTTATCATGTCCACCATCTCAGTCACCGTCTGATACATTTCCATGAGTCACACACACATTACCTGTACACTCAAGTGGTGTTCAAATGCTTTACAGCTGTGACTTTGATATTGTGACAGAAACTCTAGAATGACACGAGGAAATCAGCCCCGATGTGAAGTTTATTTACACCCACTTGACAAACGCACAAAGTCTCGTCATTTCAAGAAACCAACAAAATGAAGAATTTACACTAACTGGTCTGTAACTGATAGATGGTTGTGGATGGATATAGACAAGAATGTCACAATTTAATGCACATAACCTATTTAAACAATCAAATTATACTTGAGCAACATAATATCTTACAGAGAAATAGTAGGTTATACGAGAGACATTGATTATATAATGATAAATTACATTGATAACGTCAATACAACAACATCTGACAATATTACTGTGCAACATTAATATCATCAGTTTATATTTATTCATATAAAATAAAGCATACTGTAGAGAAAGGAACAGAATACCACTGCGGGTGCAGTTTCATACTTTCATGCATGGGCAGAAAAGATTTTAGAAATGTCAGATTAAGTTTGATTATAACATTTTCAAGTTGCTGTGAAGTAAATTTGTTAAATGTGTTATCAGACATCAAAGTTATTTTTTCCTGTGGTCTGAAAAAAGACCCACCAGGATCAACCTCAGTGTGTTTGAGGTACAGGTGTAATGATGAAAGGGGCGGAGTCGCCTTCAAGACCAAAAAATGGATAAAGAGTCTCTGTAAACTTGTAGCCAGTGTGAGAATAGATGTGTGATTTAGAATCTGCATTATAGAAAGAAACCGATCCCTTGTCATAGTCTACAAAGACGCCAACCTTCTGAAGCTCTTCTGTCAGTGTGAGATTAACATCTGGTTTTGTACATGCACTATATATACCTTCATCAAGCCCAATAATCCAGTAACCATATTTAACTAACGAAGGTATGTCCTTCTTTCTATTAATGGACTCTTTGACAACTCCAACAGCCCATTCGGATTTTCCTTTCACTTGCACTTCATAGTAAAACTTCCCTGCTGTGAACCCCTCCTTTGCCAAAACATCTGTACACGTTTCAAATCTCTTTGGATTGATGGGAACTTTCTGTTTTGTGTCTCCACCCTTCACTTGTTTTCCATCCTGGCTTATGACAAGTGAAGGAAATGCTGTGTCAGGGTCAAAAGTCAAGTCCACCGCATGTTCTCTCATCCTTTTCATTTTGATCTCAGCTCCTACTAGTTCATCAACTCTCTCCTTGAGACGAGTCACAGCACCTCTCAGTGTCTCAAAACACAGGTCACTGTGAACACCAGTGTTGCTCCAGTCCTTCTTTAAAGGAGAGCACGAGGTCTGGAAGCTCTGGACAAAATGCAGGTGATCCTCAGACCGTGACAGCTGCTCCAGCTGGTTTCTTCTGCTTTCTAGTTCAGCGATTTCTGTCTTCAGCTCTGTGAGAAAACCTTCAGCCTTTAGTTTTGTTGCTCTGTACCTCTCCTCGATCGCCTCAACGAGCTCGGCCTGGCTTCTCTGAATGGAGCGGATCAAGTCGGTGAAGACCTGCACACTGGCGTCTTTCTCTTTCTCAGCTTCTTTCTGCCCGACATCAACTGAGGTTTCAATTTCAACTATCTTCTCGGACCGTGATTGGATCATCTTCTGGATATTTGCTATCGTCTCGTCTTTTTTTGCCATCACAGCTTCATATTCTTCCTCAAGTGGGACAACATTGTGACCCTTGTGATCAGTTTTCAAACACAACGCACAAACACAGACCTGGTCAGTCCGACAGTACAGTTCTGTTATCTTGTTGTGCGTCTTGCACATCCTGTCATCCAGATTCTTCACAGGGTCTAATAACGTGTGGCTCTTGAGAATAGCAACTCTCTGATGTGGCTCAAGGTGAACCTTACAGAAAGACATGAGACACATCAGGCAAGATTTAACAGCCTTCTCCTTTATCTCAGAGCAGAAATCACAGAGAACATCTTCTGTTTCAGGAAGTTGTGGCTCTGGAGTCGAGGCTTTGACTTGAACTTGAGTCTTAAACTCAGCAGCTAATTCAGACATGACAGTGTTGACATGGAGTTCAGGTCTGGGAGAAAATGTTCTATTGCACAACGGACACTGGCAAACGTCACTGCTGTCCCAACACTTGTGGATACATGGCCTGCAGAAGTTGTGTCCACATGGCGTCGTGACTGGCTCAGTGAACACATCCAGACACACAGAGCACAGGAACTTCTCCTCTGACAGCAGACTGCTGGCAGTCGCCATGTCTGCACAAGAATTAAGAGGCAAAGACACAATTACAACGACTCATACAACTCAACTACTACTGTTGACACAGTGGGTTATATGCTCGTAGCTTCGTTTTATCACATGTGCAACAAGAACACATAAACTACTGACCTGTGAAGCATCAAGTTTTAAAAGCAGCTGCGCAAGAAAATCAAAGCAAACTTGACTTTGCGTTGGAGAGCTCGTCTTTTATCAGTCTGTGTCTTAAGTTTCGTTTCAGCATGTTGACATCCGTAAGGGCTCCTCCCTGCTCTGCCATACACTTCCTGGTCATTTTTAACTCTTTCAGCTCCATTTACAAGACTGGAGACAATTATGAAGCTAAAGATATAGGTTACTCATCAGTTTATGTATTACTGCCAAGTATCACTCACAAACGTTCGCTAATGTCTGCATATCTTACAAATTATTGTCTTTATTTACTGATTTTTGAGGAGATTTAAAGATGTAGGCCCTAATTTATCCACAGGGAAACATTTCATATCATCTTTCGTCTTATTTTTCAATGAGAAGGGAAGAAACTGTGATGGACGTTATGCTAGCAGCTCTGTGAGGCTATTTAATCACAGTGGTGCTTCAAGCTAAATGCTAACAAGCAGTGGTGGAAGATGAAGTTGTCTACTCAGGTCCTTTATATGAGTAAAAGTAACAATACCAAGATTAAAAACTACTCTATTACAAGTAAAAATCCTTTAAATTCTTACTTAAGTCAAATTATGTAGTGTAGGTATTTTCACCAAAATGTAAATGTAGTAAAGCAGAAGTATAAGTTACCTAAAATGAAATATACTCAAGAAAGTCCCTCAAAATTTTACATAACTTTAATAAATGTACTTTTCCACCACTGCTGACATGCTCATAATGACAAAGCTAACATGTTGATGTTTAGCAGGTGAAACATTGATCATGTTCACCGTCTTCAGTTAGCTAGTTAGCATGTTGACAGAAGCATCAGACATAATGTACAGAGGCTAACAGGGACGTCATGTAGCTGTGCAGGTGTGTGTGTCCTCAGAGGAAGATGGATGTAGAATTGGTGATTTAAGCCTTCGTCAGCCTGCTGACATGCTCACTACCACAGAGCTAGTATTCTGATGTTTAGCTGGTATAATATTTATCATGTCCACCATCTCAGTCACCTTCTGATACATTTCCATGAGTCACACACACATTACCTGTACACTCAAGTGGTGTTCAAATGATTTACAGCTGTGACTTTGATATTGTGACAGAAAGTCTAGAATGACACGAGGAAATCAGCCCAGATGTGAAGTTTATTTACACCCACTTGACAAACGCACAAAGTCTCGTCATTTCAAGAAACCAGCAAAATGAAGAATTTACACAAACTGGTCTTCTCTTCCCAGTACAGTCACTTCTGTTCTCCATCTGATACATCACAGTGAGGACTGTGACTGTATGAACAGGAATGTGACACTTTACTGCATCAGACTTATTTCAGCAATCAAAGTGTGGATGAGAGATCAACAGAATATCTTAACAAATAAATGATACATTATATCTTGATAAATGACACTGATAACCTCATCCAGCATTACACAACAGTTTCTGACAATATAACTCTGCAACATTAGTGTCAACAGTTTACATTTTTAAACAGTTAAGAACAACAACAACAGAGAAAGGAACATTATCACACTGATGATGCAGTGTCAGACTTCCATGTGTGTCGGAAACATTTCAGATATTAAAGATGATTCGAATATTTGATTACCAACTAAACATTGAGAAGTAGCTCCTAATACTTGAAGCAGATTTGTTGAAAGTATTAATAAAGGCCATGTTAGTTCTCTGTGGTCTTTAGAGGAACAAACTCAGTGTGTCTGAGGTAAAGGTGATATGATGAGAGGGGCAGAGTTTGTTCCGTTTTCGTTGCCTTGAGGGCAAAAGTATGGATAAAGTTTCTCATTAAACTTGTAGCCAGTGTAAGAATAGATGTGTGAGTTAGAATCTGCATTATAGAAAGAAACCGATCCCTTGTCATAGTCTACAAAGACGCCAACCTTCTCAAGCTCTTCTGTCAGTGTGAGTTTAACATTTGGTGTTGTACATGCTTCATATACACCTTCATCAAGCCAGAAGGGTCCAGTAACCATTTTCATCTAACAGAGGCATGTCTTCCTTTCTATTAACTGACTCTCTGACCACTCCAATGATCCACTGAGTTTTTCCTGTCACTTGCACCTCATAGTAAAACTTCCCTGTTGTGAACCCCTCCTTTGCCAAAACCTCTGCACACATTTCAAATCTCTTTGGATTGTTGGGAACTTTCTGGTCTGTGCCTCCATCCTTCACTTGTTTTCCATCCTGGCTTATGACAAGTGAGCAATATGCTGTGTCAGGGTCAAAAGTCAAGTCCACTGCATGTTCTCTCATCCTTTTCATTTTGATCTCAGGAAGCTCTTCCATTATTTCATCAACTCTCTCTTTGAGACGAGTCACTGCATCTCTCACTGTCTCAAAACACAGGTCACTGTGAACACCAGTGTTGCTCCAGTCCTTGTTTAAAGGAGAGCACAAGGTTTGGAAGCTCTGGACAAAATGCAGGTGATCCTCAGACTGTGACAGCTGCTCCAGCTGGTTTCTTCTGCTTTCTAGTTCAGCGATTTCTGTCTTCAGCTCTGTGAGAAAACCTTCAGCCTTTTGTTTTGTTGCTCTGTACCTCTCCTCGATCGCCTCAACGAGCTCGGCCTGGCTTCTCTGAATGGAGCGGATCAAGTCGGTGAAGACCTGCACACTGGCGTCTTTCTCTTTCTCAGCTTCTTTCTGCCCGACATCAACTGAGGTTTCAATTTCAACTATCTTCTCGGACCGTGATTGGATCATCTTCTGGATATTTGCTATCGTCTCATCTTTTTTTGCCATCACAGCTTCATATTCTTCCTCAAGTGAGACAACATTGTGACCCTTGTGATCAGTTTTCAAACACAAGAGCACAAACACAGACCTGGTCAGTCCGACAGTACAGTTCTGTTATCTTGTTGTGCGTCTTGCACATCCTGTCATCCAGATTCTTCACAGGGTCTAATAACGTGTGGCTCTTGAGACCAGCAACTCTCTGATGTGGCTCAAGGTGAACCTTACAGAAAGACATGAGACACATCAGGCAAGATTTAACAGCTTTCTCCTTTATCTCAGAGCAGAAATCACAGAGAACATCTTCTGTTTCAGGAAGTTGTGGCTCTGGAGTCGAGGCTTTGACTTGAACTTGAGTCTTAAACTCAGCAGCTAACTCAGACATGACAGTGTTGACACGGAGTTCAGGTCTGGGAGAAAATGTTCTATTGCACAACGGACACTGGCAAACGTCACTGCTGTCCCAACACTTGTGGATACATGGCCTGCAGAAGTTGTGTCCACATGGCGTCGTGACTGGCTCAGTGAACACATCCAGACACACAGAGCACAGGAACTTCTCCTCTGACAGCAGACTGCTGGCAGTCGCCATGTCTGGACAAGAATTAAGAAGCAAAAACACAATTACAACGACTCACACAACTCAACTACTACTGTTGACATAGTGGGCTATATGTTAGCTTCATTTTTATCACATGTGCAACAAGAACACATAAACTACTGACCTGTGAAGCATCAAGTTTTAAAAGCAGCTGCGCAAGAAACTCAAAGCAAACTTGACTTTGCGTTGGAGAGCTCGTCTTTTATCAGTCTGTGTCTTAAGTTTCGTTTCAGCATGTTGACATCAGTCAGGGCTCCTCCCTGCTTTGTCATACACTTCCTGGTCATATTTAACTCTTTCAGCTCCATTTACAAGACTGGAGACAATTATAAAGCTAAAGATATAGTTTACTGATCAGTTTATGTATTACTGCCAAGTATCACCCACAAATGCTCACTAATGTCTGCATATCTTACAAATTATTGTCTTTATTTACTGATTTTTTAGGAGATTTAAAGATGTAGGCCCTAATTTATCCACAGGGAAACATTTCATATCATCTTTCATCTTATTTTTCAATGAGAAGGGAAGAAACTGTGATGGAAGTTATGCTAGCAGCTCTGTGAGGCTATTTAATCACAGTGGTGCTTCAAGCTAAATGCTAACATGCAGTGGTGGAAGAAGAAGTTGTCTACTCAGGTCCTTTATATTAGTAAAAGTAACAATACCAAGATTAAAAACTACTCTATTACAGGTTAAAGTCCTTTATATTCTTACTCAAGTAAAATTATGTGGTGTAAGTATTTTCACCAAAATGTAAATGTAGTACAGCAGAAGTATAAGTTAGGCTACATAAAATGAAATATAGTCAAGTAAGTACCTCAAAATTTGTATGCAAGTGCAGTACTTTAATAAATGTAGCCTACTTAGTTACTTTTCCACCACTGCTGACATGCTCACAATGACAAAGCTAACATGTTGATGTTTAGACGGTAAAACGTTGATCATGGTCACCGTCTTCAGTTAGCGTGTTAGCATGTTGACAGAAGCATTAGACATAATGTACAGATGCTAACAGGGACGTCATGTAGCTGTGCAGGTGTGTGTGTCCTCAGAGGAAGATGGATGTAGAATTGGTGATTTAATCCTCCATCAGGCTGCTGACATGCTCACTACGACAGAGCTAGTATTCTGATGTTCAGCTGGTATAATATTTATCATGTCCACCATCTCAGTCACCGTCTGATACATTTTCATGAGCTACACACACATTACCTGTACACTCAAGTGGTGTTCAAATGCTTTACAGCTGTGACTTTGATATTGTGACAGAAACTCTAGAATGACACGAGGAAATCAGCCCAGATGTGAAGTTTATTTACACCCACTTGACAAACGCACAAAGTTTCATAATTTCAAGAAACCAGCAAAATGAAGAATTTACACAAACTGGTCTTTTCTTCCCAGCACAGTCACTTCTGTAAATCTGTATCTGACAAATCACAACTGTGGATGGATTTACAAGAATGTGACACAATTTAATGCACATAACCTATTTAAACAATCAAATTATACTTGAGCAACAGAATATCTTACAAAGTAATAGTACGTTATACAATAGACATTGATTATATCGTGATAAATGACATCAATAACCTCAATACAATAACATCTGACAAGATTACTGTGCAACATTAATATCATCAGCTTACATTTATACATACAGAAACTCTAGAATGACACGAGGAAATCAGCCCAGATGTGAAGTTTATTTACACCCACTTGACAAACGCACAAAGTTTCATAATTTCAAGAAACCAGCAAAATGAAGAATTTACACAAACTGGTCTTTTCTTCCCAGTACAGTCACTTCTGTAAATCTGTATCTGACAAATCACAACTGTCGATGGATATATACAAGAATGTCACACTTTAATGCACATAACCTATTTAAACAATCAAATTATACTTGAGCAACAGAATATCTTACAAAGTAATAGTACGTTATACAATAGACATTGATTATATCATGATAAATGACATTGATAACCTCAATACAACAACATCTGACAATATTACTGTGCAACATTAATATCATCAGTTTACATTTATACATATAAAATCAAGCACACTGTAGAGAAAGGAACAGAATACCACTGCAGGTGCAGTTTCATACTTTCATGCATGTGTAGAAAAGTGTTTTAGAAATTTAAGATTAAGTTTGATTATAACATTTTCAAGTTGCTGTGAAGTAAATTTGTTAAATTTGTTATCAGACATCAAAGATCTTTCTTCTGTGGTCTAAAAAAAAGACCCACAAGGATCAACCTCAGTGTGTTTGAGGTACAGGTGTAATGATGAAAGGGGCGGAGTCGCCTTGAAGACCAAAGTATGGATACAGTTTCTCTGTAAACTTGTAGCCAGTGTAAGAATAGATGTGTGATTTAGAATCTGCATTATAGAAAGAAACCGATCCCTTGTCATAGTCTACAAAGACGCCAACCTTCTGAAGCTCTTCTGTCAGTGTGAGTTTAACATTTGATGTTGTACATGCTTTATATATACCTTCATCAAGCCGAAGGGTCCAGAAACCATTTTCATCTGACAGAGGTATGTTCTTCTTTCTATCAACAGACTCTCTGACCACTCCAATGATCCACTTAATCTTTCCTTTCACTTGCACTTCATAGTAAAACTTCCCTGCTGTGAACCCCTCCTTTGCCAAAACATTTGGATAGATTTCAAACCTCTTTGGATTGTCGGGAACTTTCTGTTTTGTGCCTCCACCCTTCACTTGTTTTCCATCCTGGCTTATGACAAGTGAGCAATATGCTGTGTCAGGGTCAAAAGTCAAGTCCACTGCATGTTCTCTCATCCTTTTCATTTTGATCTCAGCTCCTACTAGTTCATCAACTCTCTCTTTGAGACGAGTCACTGCATCTCTCACCGTCTCAAAACACAGGTCACTGTGAACACCAGTGTTGCTCCAGTCCTTGTTTAAAGGAGAGCACAAGGTTTGGAAGCTCTGGACAAAATGCAGGTGATCCTCAGACTGTGACAGCTGCTCCAGCTGGTTTCTTCTGCTTTCTAGTTCAGCGATTTCTGTCTTCAGCTCTGTGAGAAAACCTTCAGCCTTTTGTTTTGTTGCTCTGTACCTCTCCTCGATCGCCTCAACGAGCTCGGCCTGGCTTCTCTGAATGGAGCGGATCAAGTCGGTGAAGACCTGCACACTGGCGTCTTTCTCTTTCTCAGCTTCTTTCTGCCCGACATCAACTGAGGTTTCAATTTCAACTATCTTCTCGGACCGTGATTGGATCATCTTCTGGATATTTGCTATGGTCTCATCTTTTTTTGCCATCACAGCTTCATATTCTTCCTCAAGTGAGACAACATTGTGACCCTTGTGATCAGTATTCAAACACAACGCACAAACGCAGACCTGGTCAGTCCGACAGTACAGTTCTGTTATCTTGTTGTGCGTCTTGCACATCCTGTCATCCAGATTCTTCACAGGGTCTAATAACGTGTGGCTCTTGAGAATAGCAACTCTCTGATGTGGCTCAAGGTGAACCTTACAGAAAGACATTAGACACATCAGGCAAGATTTAACAGCCTTCTCCTTTATCTCAGAGCATATATCACAGAGAACATCTTCTGTTTCAGGAAGTTGTGGCTCTGGAGTCGAGGCTTTGACTTGAACTTGAGTCTTAAACTCAGCAGCTAACTCAGACACAAAAGTGTTGACGTGGAGTTCAGGTCTGGGAGAAAATGTTCTATTGCACAACGGACACTGGCAAACGTCACTGCTGTCCCAACACTTGTGGATACATGGCCTGCAGAAGTTGTGTCCACATGGCGTCGTGACTGGCTCAGTGAACACATCCAGACACACAGAGCACAGGAACTTCTCCTCTGACAGCAGACTGCTGGCAGTCGCCATGTCTGGACAAGAATTAAGAAGCAAAAACACAATTACAACGACTCACACAACTCAACTACTACTGTTGACACAGTGGGCTATATGTTAGCTTCATTTTTATCACATGTGCAACAAGAACACATAAACTACTGACCTGTGAAGCATCAAGTTTTAAAAGCAGCTGTGCAAAAAACTCAAAGCAAACTTGACTTTGCGTTGGAGAGCTCGTCTTTTATCAGTCTGTGCCTTAAGTTTCATTTCAGCACGTTGACATCAGTAAGGGCTCCTCCCTGCTCTGTCATACACTTCCTGGTCATATTTAACTCTTTCAGCTCCATTTACAAGACTGGAGACAATTATAAAGCTAAAGATATAGGTTACTCATCAGTTTATGTATTACTGCCAAGTATCACCCACAAA